>PYAF01000713.1:115977-143433 GCA_007407185.1 Glycine tomentella | reverse complement strand
CTTTCCGGCAGAGTTTCCACACTAAATCTCACTTCTCTCACTTTCCTAACCTACCTAATACTAATATTTAAGAGCCTAAACTAAAGAAAAAGCTTAAGAAACAAAGGAAAAAGAAGAATGGAGGTTGAGAAGGAATGTCCATGCCTTTGGGGGTGCTTGGGTATTTATAGAGGTGGATCTGGCCGCCTTTGGTCGCCCAGGCGAGTGATTTTAGGCTATTTTGGCCGCCTGGGCGAGTGGGGGTTGGTGGGGGTGCGTTCCAGCTGTATCCAGGCTGTTAAAGGGCCCAATTTGACGTTTAACTCGCCCAGGCGAGTGTTTTAGGCTATTTTCACTCGCCCAGGCGAGTTAAAAGGGTCTGGGAAGCTTTCTGGGCTTTTTTGCTTTTTGTACCTTCCTATCTGATATCTTCACCCCCCATCTGCTTGCTTTTTGCACCAGCCTGTTTGCTATCTTCACCTCGATCTGCTTGCTTTTTATTTACGGAAACCACTGAAATTCACGGAATCTATCAAAATACAAAATATCCTGGATTAATGTTTTGAAATATCACAAATGACATTTATGCAAGCGATATAAGCTATTTAACTAGGTTTAGGATAATTTTATGATAAAAACTTATGAAATTACATGATAAGTGCCCGTATTTGAAATATGAATTTAATGGATTTATGGCACTTATCAGTTGTACATGTTAACATTGGTTTTCTTAAGAAAATCGATGTTGTGTTAGATGTTAACATCGATTTTCTTATGAAAACCGATGTTGTTGTATATGTTAACATCGGTTTTCATAAGAAAACCGATGTTGTTTTTAATTTTTTTTTACAATATTCTCTTTGTTTTTTTAAATAGTGCAGTTCTTCAATCTGTAAATGAAAAACCAGAGCCATACCAACTAGCCAATTTGATAATACAATTCAAGAAAATAAAATTTCAATAAAATAAAATTTGAATAACAAATAAAATTGAATAATGTCAATATATGTACATAAAAATGATTTGCTAACCTAGTTTATACAATTGTTTAAAAATCACTAGCCTTAACCACCTAACCTATTCTTTCATCTCTAACTCTAAGATAAAATTTAGACCATTCAATCCTAATAGCTTCAATGTCTAGTCTTCGAGTGCTCTTTCATCAGTGAAATATCGCATGACATAATAAAACATAAATTAAAAGGTGTAAAACAAAAACAAGTCACAATTAAAAATAAAAATAGTGTTAAATTAGACAATTACCATGCCCCAGTTGTCCCTGAAGCCTCCTCGAACTATCGTCCACATCCAATGCATGACATAATAGCCACACTCAGTGCTTCCTCTTTGCTTATTACACTAAATTCAATAACATGGTCATTGTTAAACAGAAAATTAGTGTAAATAGTAATAAATTATTATTTGGAATACATGAACCATGATTTATTGAAAAACTTACTTTAAGCGCAATCCATTTAGTAGTAGCCTTTGATTTATTTCCTTCAGTGCCATGGAATGCCTTCAAAGCACTGCTTAAGATAAAAATGCATGCATATTGTACAATTAACATATATAGTCATGTGTTAGAAATAATAACAGAAATGTGTTACAAAATTAGAACTTACATGTTAATAATTGCTTTCAGGTAGTTATCAGGCCTATTGTGCAATGAGCAAAACCACACGACAACATTGGCCTTAGGACATATGACGACCAGTTGGCAATGTGAACTGCATTGGAGAAAAATAAGTTATTATACTGCAAACATTAAGAAAACTGTTTTGTACATTTTTACTTACCCATTCAAGTACGCTGCAAGGTAGACATCTTTACGTGAATTCTGCATCCATTTCTTGAGATAGTCCTCGGATTCAAATTGAGATTGGCCAGATCTCTGTATGGACTGCGGCTCGATGAATCCATACACATCGGGATGATCCGATTGCAGACATACCTCATTCATATGACTATTGTTTATAAATAAAGTCAAATATGCATGAAATTAAAAGGAGGAAAGTAACATTAGATACTAGATAGTGACTTACATAATCCACAGCTATATAACAGAGATGCTCAAACATTGACCACCATGGATGATCTCTGAAATATCCTCGTGCCTGATGTACAATGGGAAGTCATCATTATATACACCGAACATTTGCGGGTCCCATGCCACCTGCAGAGGTGTGAAGAAGAGATCCGGGATGGTCTTTGCCACCAAGTACAAGGGATCGTCAGCATGTTCCGGCTTATTTACATGTTTCGCCGGTCCATGAGGTCCCTGTTTATCCTACAAAGTTAACAAACATCATCAATGAGGGTCTTAACTCTTAATATGAAATAAATGAATGTTAAATGACAAACAATGAAGGAAGAAATGAAATACCTTAGTAAAAATAGGTTGTACAAGATGTGTCGGCCAAGCAAGGAAGGTGTGAAGGGCCTGCCCAACTAACAGAACCTCGTCAGTGGGAACAGGGACGCGAGAATCTGCGTCTCGAACCTCCTCAACACCCACCCTCACTTGATCAGTGTATAGAGGGATGCCATGCACTATTGTCGACCCATGATAAAGTCTTCCAATAGCAACCAGGCGGGGAGGATTGTCATCCACATACAACCCATGCCTGTCAGATGCACCGGTGTCTGCGTCATGATCGAGGGATCGACACAGCTCTCCTTGGTGCTGACACGGGCACCAATGGGACATGTCTGAAGCTCTAGAGGCGGCATGGCTCCCTGAGACTGCATCTGGGACTGTAGCTGGCTGAAGGACATCATCAGTTGCTAGGTTACCTTCTCAGTGATCGACTGAGTCAATCTCTTAGTGATCGACTGAGTCAACCTATCAGTAATCGACTGCTCCAGCTCTTCCCTGATATTTTCTTTCAGTTGGCTCAAGTCTTCAGGTGCCATGGATGCCTTAGACTTGCGAGAGGATGATGGGGCCGGTCCAAAGTAGTGTGTGATGGTCACACCAGCTCCAGCAGCACGGACACGACCGGGGTGCTTTGGTCGTCCAATGGCAGCAGTCAGGACATCCTGACGTCCACTATTGACAAAGCTACCCTGTGTGGATTGCTCAGCCAGGGAATCCTGCAATGAAAATGAATACAAATTAGTTTTATATACTCAGGTGCCTCAAATTTGAAAAAGTTGTACGAATTTGTTGTTTGACTTACAATCCTCTCAGCAATCTCGCGTGCTGCCTTCGAAGTCATGTCCTCGATTTTCTTCATACGAGGCAGCTTCCACTTCACGTGTCGTCGCACAGGGGACGGAGGATGAATGATGGTCTCCGTGCTATCATCAGGAGTTGCTTCCCCCAATTGCTTCTTTTGCTTTTCCTCCATTAATCTCTTCTCGAGCAATTGGTAACCCCTGCGCGACAACACGTGAGGGGTGGTGTTCAGCTTCTGGATCGCCTGGGCCTTCTTTATAACATCCTGTAACAATTAGACATATAGGGTTACAGATAAGAGACGGTATGACTACATAATTGTGAAATTGTAAGGTTTTGTAAAACAACTAACCTCCCAGGAAGCCGCTCGCCGACTTTGACAGAATTGGGTCCACTGATCCTTACTAATGCCATATTTTTTGCATACAGCATCGACACCATCGTCCTTGCCTTCTGTGAGGACCCATTTCCTTGTCAAGTCTGATTTGAATTGCCTCCAGTGCTCGCCCACGGTCTGCAGAATCTTCCTCTTTGTCCGCTGGTCGGACACTTCAGGTATATCAAATTCAACCTGCATTAAAAGAAAGTCAGTTTTAAAGTAACGTGTACAACATTTAAATTGTGTAATGATTAAAAATAGCTTATGGAACACTTTTAAATTGTAATACCTGAATGTCCTCCCAAATCAAGTCCTTCTGCACTGAAGGCACTTCCTTCCAAGTAGGAAGGGTGATATCCACCTTGTCTCTAGCCACGACCCCTAGATATGTCCTCAATCGCTTTGCATGAGGGCCATCAGCCTTCCCTGTGCTAGGATCGACATGGACCATCGGTCTGTCAGCACCAGGAGCTCTAGTAGCCAGTGACCTCAGCCGTGTTGCTTTCCTCGTCTTCTTCAGTGTAGAATGCAAAGGTCCTGACTCAAGCGGAGGTGCTGACTCAGCATGAGGCACTGCTGTCTCAGGAGGAGGATGTGGTGTGTAACACCCTCATATTTCAATACATATTTGTGAAATAACGAAAATGCCCCTGGACATTTTGAAAATTACAAAAAATACCCTTCAGCCCTGAAAAGGTCAGATAGCCTTAAGAATTCTGTAAGAACCTGATAAAAGTACAATATACTCCTAGATAACAAATTATCAACATAGTTGGTGACAAGAAACCCTAAAGTGAAATTTCTAGGAATTTTGGTAGATATTTTGAAAAGAGCTTAATCCAGACTACCTCAGGCATCAGAAAATCACAGGAAAAGGATAGATACAATCTATAGAATTTTCTCTTAATTATAGGAGAAATAGATTTCTTTAATAAAACTAGTTTAGTAATTTTACTAATTAATGTAAAATGGACCAATAAGAATTAAGATAAAGCCATTTGATAAGAAAAACTTAAATAACATCCTAAATAGGTTACTAAGATTGAAATAGCTTTTCAGAGAATTTTAGAATTATTATTCTTAAGAATGAAAATTTAAATTAGGTTTCCTAAATGATAGAAACAAGTTTATTTACTTCAAAAAATACATAATAAGTAAAGCAAAGCAAAAAAATCTCCTAAAAACTATCTATTCCATGTAAAGAAGAGAAATTGGAGAAGATTGCTCTCCAAGCTAAGCTTTTGTACGTGTGTTAATCAATAGGAATGAAGAAGGCTTGAGAAAATTCAAGATAAAGGACACTTGGATGATGGAAAAAGCTAGGATACATGCCATTGGTCCATTTGTAAAGTAAGGTAATAATGAACTAAGAAGATTTTTTTGAAGTAAACTTTCTCTTGTCTCCTTTGAACACGTGGATAGTTCTAGGCAATATTTCAAAAATCCAAACGGTCAAAAGTTATATATGTGCAATAGGAGTGTGCCTTTAAAATTTTAAGGAAATCTAATGGTTAACAAATCCATAACCAATATTTTACTAAAACGGGTTTTGGGGTAAATTTAAGAATGAAGGAAAAATACAAAATCTTCCCATTCCACAAAAATTGGTGAAAGTTGCTCTACAAGCCAAAGTGTTGCACGTATACATCAAGAAGGATGAAGAAATGTTGAGAATAGTCAAAAGAAGGGACACTTGGATGGTTATAAAGCTTGAAGGCTTGCTATTGGTCCATTTGGAAAGAATAGTCAAGAATAGCTTTAAGATTTCTCTACAAGCTAGCAAAGTGAACGTGAAAAATGAGGGAAGGGAGAATGAAATGGAATTTTCAAGAACCTAGACACATGTATGGTGAGAAACTACTAGCCAATAGGATGGAAGCAAATGGAAAGCCAAGCAATGATAACTTAAGAAGATATTTGTAGATTTTTGTAGAAAAAGCAAGACTAACAAGCTTATAAAAAAGGGTGGGGACCGAAAATTGGTGGCTGTCCAAGGAACCTACGTACAACATATTTCACTCTACATCATTTTCCTTCCATCACTTTCTTTGTTACCTTTTGCTTAACACAAAACAAAGGCCTACCAACTTAATAGTCCACGTGAAGAACTAGGAAGCTAGGAGCAAGGCTGTCCAAAATTTTAAAGAAAGCGAGGTATGGGGAAGTTTATGATAAATATGGTTTAGATATTACTTATGCTAAGATTCTCAGTTGTTTCCATAAAGAATTAAGCTTTGCATACCAAGTGTTTGATGAAATGCCTCAAAGATATAAAGATGGGTTAATGAATGATTATTTGAATAAGTGACTTGAATTTAGCTTAATGAATGATTGTTTGAATGAATAACTTGAATCTAGCTTAATGGGTGAATGTTTAAGCAACTTGAATTTTTATGTATTATGACTATCTTCAAGAAAATGGTTGGTTTGAATTGTAGTTATATAATAGAATGTTTTACTAAAGGTTGTGTGTTTGTATATTATTTAAAGTGTTTCTTCTATAAAGCTTGCTCACCATGTGTTTGATAAAATGTTTCAAAGAAATGAAGATATGTTTAAGTGTGCTTGGTGTAAATAAATATTTGGAAATCTTGTGTTGTTAAGTGTTGGACGAATTTTTATGAACTTCATGAGTTCTTGTGAAGCTTTGAACATATTGAACTTTATACTATATCCATATTGAAAGTTTAAGTATATGAGATATAAATTGAAGATTAATATTGAAGAGTAAATATGAGATAAAAAGAGAATCATTCATGCATGTTTCATATGCATGTGCCTGGGGGGGGCTAGTCCGTGTTATTTACCTCAAGAGGAAGTGTGTCAGATAGCTAGAATTGAGACGAGCGTTCAGACAAAAGGTGTCTGAGCTAAGGGGTAGAGGCAGTGGGGAGATCACCCACCCATGATGATCACATGTAGTGTGGGTGAGTCCTTTTGCAACACTGACCTACCCTGACTGATCGATCCAATTCCGAGAGAGAGAGTAAGCTATCTTGACTATGGCCATGAGATGAGAACTTGAGAAAATCATGCATCATATAAACAAAGAATCATGCATCATCCATGCATCTTGTTTTATGAATGATACTATGATTATTTGTTTATTTTGGTGAATGATATTATGACTATTTATTTTATGAATAATATTATGGCTATTGATATCTGCTTTTATTTGAACTATGTTTATCATAAACTTACCCTATCTTTTGTGTCTGTGGTTGACACCTGCGATGACATCAATTTATTTGGGCGAGCAGAGGAACAGTAAAGCATAGCAGTGGGTGATTGTGAAGAAGATATGATGAAGATATTTTGATGGATTATATTTGTTACTTATGATGTGTAATTTGTACTAGACTTTAGACCAGTCTGTATATTATGTTGGTGTGTATTTGGGACTGTATAATGGACTATATTGATGAACTGTATAAACCGTGGTAAGGAAGAACTCGTTTATGATATGGATGATTAGTAAAATTTGAAGCAAGAAGAAAATAATTTTCCGTGAAATTTACAATTAAGATAATTCTAAGAAATAGAAAAGAAATTTCATTTAAAATCAATAAAATACAAGATGGTAAAACAAGGCATTACATGGTGCCTCAGCACGAGGAGGGGAGCTGGGTGGTGTGGTCATGATCCTGTAAAAAAGAAATAACACAGATAAGTAAAGTTAAGTGACAAGCTAGGTTAATCATGAAATTGGACAAGTCAAATGAGCTTAAAAAAAATTACATTAAGTGATGTTAATTAATTCTCCTTCATCATGATCATTACGATTTGCATGAACGTCGTCCACCTCGTCTTCTCTAATCATGTTAGGGATTTGTGTCGAGAATTGAGTGACACTTGTATCGGCGGTTGAGTCATCATCATCAACATTAATGCCGATGGTTTTTCCGTGTAGTACCACTGACCACCTTTCGTCACACGGATCTTCAACATAAAACACTTGTTTAGCTTGTTCTGCCATGATGAAAGGTTCGTCTTGATAAGCTAGCTTGTTAAGATCTACCAAAGTAAATCCTAAATCCTCAGTTCGCACACCACTGTTGACATCAACCCACATGCATTTGAAAACACAAACAGAGAAACTAACATAATTAAGCTCCCAAATGTCATTAATGACTCCAAAGTAAGGCAAGCACGCCAAATGTGGATTGTCGTCATGGACAGTAGCAAAGTGTTGTGACTCAGCTCTTAGGCTAACCCCACTGTTCTGCATGGTGCTCTTCTCATCTTGTTGTTTGGTATAGAAAGAGTACTTGTTGATATCGTACCCTTGCCAACTTCTCACATTATTTTTGGGCCATCTGCTAACTTCCTCAGTGTTTTAGATGCAGATTCATCACTAAATATTGTATGTTTAAACCAATTGAAGAAAGTCTTGTTATGCTCTTTCAACAGCCTATTCTTCGTCATTCTTGGATTACTTTCCTTAAGTAGTGCTTCATGATGAACAATATATGGCAGCACTTCATTACTGTTATTCAGGACATAAAATGAGCTTGATTCAATTCCTGCAACAAAGGCGTTATAACATGTAGCCCTCGTTTACCCTTTCCTCCCACTCTGTCCTCATGTCGCAACTCAGGAAGACCAATAGGTTTTGCTTTCTGAAGGTACTCTGAACAAAATTCAACCGCTTCTTCTGCAATGTACCTTTCAACTATGGATGCTTTAGGACGGTGTAGGTTTTTTGTATACCCTTTCAAGATCTTCATGTATTGCTCGATCGGGTACATCCATCGTAAATAAACTGGTCCACATATTTTAATTTCCCTCACCAGATGAACAAGTAAGTGAACCATTATGTCGAAAAATGAAGGAGGAAAGTACATCTCCAACTGACACACGATAATTGCAGCCTCTTCTTCCAAGTTATCTAACTTTACAGGGTCCACGACTTTCGTACAAATGGCATTGAAGAAAAAGCACAGGCGACTTATAGCATGCCTGACTTTGTTAGGCAAAATGTCTCGAATCGCCACGGCTAACAGTTGTTGCATCAACACGTGGCAATCGTGATACTTTAATCCAACTAGTTTTAAATCTTTCATCTGTACAAGGCTCTTAATATTTGAAGAGTATCCTTGTGGCACTTTAACTCGACGTAGACACTGACAGAAACTTATCTTCTCCTTTCTTGACAAAGTGTGGCATGCTGGAGGCAAGTAAATTTTCTTACCATCGGACCTAGGATGTAACTGCTCACGTATACCCATCTCAACAAGATCTTGACGAGTGTTCAAACCATCCTTTGTCTTCCCTTGAATGTTAAGCAACGTGCCGATGACACTGTCACACACATTTTTCTCCACATGCATAACATCGAGACAATGTCTAACATCTAGATCAGACCAATATGGAAGCTCAAACAATATGGACCTCTTCTTCCATAAGCATGTATTACCTTCTGCTTCTTTTGAGTCTTTCCAAATACAATATGGATGCCCTCAACCTGCTCAACAACCTGCTCACCGGTTAACAGAATCGGTGCAAGTTCATGCTCTTGACTTCCATTAAATGTTTTTTTCAATCGCCGATAAGGGTGATAAGGTCTCAAAAAAAGTCGATGGCGAGTGTAAACTGTTTTTCTTCCATGTTTAAGTTGCAAGTAACTCGTGTCTTGCTCACAGATAGGGCATGCACAATGGCCCTTAACACTGTATCCACTCAAATTCTCGTATGCAGGAAAATCATTAATGGTACAAAATAGCATTGCACGCAAATTGAATGTCTCCTTACGATATCCATCAAACACGACAACCCCCTCATCCCACAAGTTTGCCAAGTCTTCAATCAAGGGACTAAGAAAAACATCAATGTCATTTCCTGGCTGTTTTGGGCCAGATATCATCATAGACAACATCATGTATTTTCGCTTCATGCACAACCAAGGAGGCAGGTTGTATATGACTAGCAAAACAGACCACGAACTGTGCTGAGTACTTAAACTGTCGTATGGATTCATTCCATCGCTGGCAAGTGCAAGCCTGAGATTTCTTGGGTCATTGCCAAACTCCGAATACAAACGATCAATCTTCTTCCACTGAGCTGAATCTGTCGGATGTTTGATCATCCCATCACAGTTTCTTCCCTCTGCATGCCATGTAAGGTCTTTTGCGTCATCTTCATTAGCAAAAGGACGCTTAAACCTTGGAATGATCGGAAGATACCACAACACCTTTGCGGGAGGCCCTTTCTTTGAACTCTCATCACTGCCACAGTCGTCATCGTCCTTCACTTTGTACCGTGATACCCCACACGTGGGGCATTTATGCATTTGTTCAAATTCATTTCTGTACAATATGCAGTCATTAGGATAGGCATGAATTTTCTTATACTCCATACCCATCGGACAAAGTATCTTCTTCGCCTTGTAGTAACTGCTTGGCAACGTGTTTTCCTCTGGAAGCATGTCCTTAAGTACCTCAAGCAGTGAACTGAAGCTTTTGTCACTCCACCCATATCTGGCCTTCACATTAACAAGATTTAACACCGCAGACAACAGTGTCAATGACTCTTTGCACCCCGGATACAACGGCTTCTTCAAATCACTCTCCAATGTATCATACATAGGGGCATGTGCTTGCTAAAAAGACTCATGTCCCAGATCACGAATCATATCCTCTAGTCGATGTCCGATGTCAACATCAATCGGTTCAGTCTGCGAGACCCTCTGCGTGTCTGTCGATTCACCATGCCATATCCATGTCGTATAAGTCTTCTTAATCCCATCGCACAGAAGATGCTCCCGTATGTCTTGTAGTGTTTGCCGTCTACCATTCAAACAATTGATACAGGGGCAGAAATATTTTCCATCCCCATCGGGTCGAATTCTTTCCGAGGCAAATTGTAAGAAATTTTCAATGCCTTCTTCGTACTCAACCGTGATGCGACTTGCATTCATCCAAGATCGATCCATGTAGTTACCAACTCTGTGGTACTGACAAAGTTATTCCATGCATGCAAACCTCACTTTTTTCATTCTAGGTGTGGCCCTATCCCATTCAGGAAGGCATATTTTTAAAGTATATTCATATCTATAGGTTGAGTCTCTTATATTAAATATGACAAAATTTCGGCAGCATTTCGCTTTGGTCTCCAAGTACACGACATGAAAGCGGTGATATCAGTTCCACCACAGTCAAGTATGCACCCGGAGAACAAAGTGAAATGATTGTACCGAAATTTCATCATATTTAAGACAAGAATCACAACCTATAAATATGAATATACTTTAAAAATATGAGCCTTCCCAAACTATCCAAACGGACAATTCAAGAATCAATACAATGATTAATCCAAACTGTTCAGAAGAATCGTTGTAATGAATCTCAAACGGGAAACTACGGTTCACTCATAATGAACATTAATTGTATATACAAATACTCATTAATGGCATAAAACAGTTTACAAATAGAAGCTAAAAAAATATGAAAGGCATTCGTGAGTACCTGAGATGATGGTGAATGCTAATGTCCAACAATGAATCTGGTGATGATGCTACAAAGAGGCAAAGGACAACTACATACAAATGATGTTGAACAGTCAACATGTTATATTCAAAGATAACGATTCATCCAAGTGAGGGACAGAATTGGGGCAACTGTGAGTCTTAACACAAGCCTTACCTTTGGTGAAGGAGCAGAGGCTGGCTGTGGATTGGGTTCCAAATACAGTATGGCAGTGCACAAAAAAATTGAAATTAGCTGCACCTATGCAAATTAAAGAGAGGAAAATGCTAGTTAAAAGAGTTGTTTGGGATGTGTTTTCATTTGTGTGTGTGAAGAATAAGTAATGAAGATTACCAAATAGTAAGGGAACTTCAGAATATCTTCCCCAATTTCCCAGCTTATAACCCGCGGTCTAGAGTTGACAATAGCTAAATATTTTTCATCTACAAAATAAGAAAAGAAACAAGTGTCAATTGTCATGCAAGAACATGAACAGAGCTATCAGTGACCAAGCTACAGATGGAATTAGTACTCACCAATTTGAGAAATTCAGAACACAATGCGAAGAAGACGTCCCTTTTTTGCAAATGAGAGAATGAGAAGAATGAAGCTACAACAATGCCATATGAAAGACTGAGAACAATGAAGCCTTAACAATGCCATATCAAGTTTAAACAATCAATATGCAAAATCAGTTGCTTCATAACATATTATACACTATGCAAACTTTTGGACCAGAAGAATAGTTAGTCAACATGAAGGGAACTTTTAAGCAGCCAATGTTGTAATCAATGGCTAGACCTTTAAGACTTATACACAACTTTTACTATTAGGTCCATCACAATTCTCCCTAGCTTAACCACATTATTTGTGAAGAATTGGTTGGCAACACCATTATTTGAGAGGCTGACCCATCCAATGACTAAAACATACTCTACTAGTGTTGCTACTTATGTTATAGCCAACATCATAAGCCTAAGATAGCTCCCAATTATTCCCAACAAAAAAACTTAACAACTTTGCTTAACAACGACAAAAAATAGCATCACAAGTTTACTTAATCAGCCACTAAGTGTCCTATATTCTTTAACCAGCCATACAAACTTCATTTACTATAATAACGGTGACAATAAATTAAACATCAATAAGGCTATACTGTCAATGAAGTTTAAAATATGAAACAAATATTTTGAGGTTCCCACTAGACTTAGAGAAACGGGGTGGGGGTTGTTATGCTATGTCTATTCTATAATCAAAGCATTCCCTTGAGTCATGAATTGGAAATCTTATGTCTATGTGGCACTGCAATAAAATCTATTATTTTTTACTGTTTTCTCATTTTGGCACATTTAGACTCCTCATTCACTATGATTAGAACTTTATTCTTGTGGCATTGGTTTTGGTAGTCTCAATTTTGTATGTCACTTACAACACAATCATGGTCAATAGCCTACTTGGATGTGGGAAATCTGTTTTGCTATCCTGTGCTATTCATAGTTTATATTTTTAAAAAAAGGTAAATCCTTGATTAAACCTTGTTCCTAAACCATGACTCTTAGAGTTTTTAAAACTGGACAATATAATCTTATTGCCAACTAAACAAACTTCATTGACAGTATTGCACATCTTTCAATATACCTCCCTAACCTACTAGTAAACTAAACAAATTTACCCTAGCTACTGATGCTGGCTTGTAACAAAATAGAAGAGAATAGAAACTGTTTAAGCTTCCTTACACAGAGATGGGTCTTCTTGATTGAAGATGGTGAGCCTTTGATCCCTTAGGTCACGAAGGCTGAGAATGACAGAGAGGCACCTATGCATAGAGGCACGAAGGCTGAGAATGACAGAGAGGCACCAATGTAGAGATTGAACATGGCTTATAACAAAACGGAAATCAGTGTTTAAGTTGCCAATATAAATACCTGGAGCGAGAATGACAGAGCACCAATGCAGAGAGGCACGAAGCCTGAGACAGCAACAGTAGTTCACGACAGCCACACAGAAAGCTTCTTAACCACTGCGACACTAAGAGTGAGAGCGAGAGTGTAGAGAGCCAAAGTGAGAAAGTGAGAGAGCGAGAGACAGAGTAAGAGAGCCAAAGTGATGAAGAAAGTAAATGGGCGCCAGAAAAATATAATATTAAAAATACACAACATTGGTTCTCTAAGAAAAACCGATGTTATTGACATAAACTCAACATCGGTTTTTTAAAAACTTAACAAAATCGATGTTAATATAAAATAGTCAACATCAGTTTTGTTCATTTTTTAAAAAACCGATGTTAACATTATTCATTAACATCGGCTTTCATCAGATTTTATGAAAACCGATGTTAACATTACTTGAGTTAACATCAGTTTTTTTAAAAATCTTGAAACCGATGTTAATGTTACTTTGTTAACATCGGTTTTACTTAGAAATCTTGAAAAACCAATGTTAACATTACTTGGTTAACATCGGTTTTTCTTTCATATCTTGAAAACCGATGTTAACGAAGTCCATTTATTTACAAGTTTGCCACCGCATTTTCGTTAACATCGATTTTTCTAATAATCGATGTTAAACTAGCGATGTTAAAACCTATTTTTCTAGTAGTGGAACTATCATTATACACCAGATTCATATGCATATTTGCTGCATATCTCTATTTTTGTTGCATATCTGTATCCTATACCTAACATGCATAACCCTATAAGTTGTAGTTAATGTAGTGCACAACAAAAGACAACAAACATGATATTTCAAACATGTATAATGAATATACAGAATCACATACCTAAAAACAAAGTATTTCAACAATCTCATTGTTAAAAAGAAGAATTGAGAAGCGTCAAATTAAAAAATGAAATAAAGGTAACACCAGATCAATGTTAGAAAAAAAAAACAAAAGGCATAATAAAAACTTACCAACATGGGCAATTCAGTAAAACTTCCCACAATCTTGTTGCTTTTCTTCCACTTAGTTCTTATCACAAAACTATTCAACAAAAGAAAGAAATAATATCTAAGGATTTTATTTGTTATAACAAAGAAAGAGAACAACATAACAAAGGAAACTAATATAGATTATAAAATCATATCATATGTTTCTAAAGTAAAGTACATAAAGACTAAAAGTTAGCTTAGTGAGAGTTAAGATTCGACTAGCATTTTTTTATTGAGTACATCTTAAGCACCAAGTACACATATGAAAGAGCAAAAAAATCATTATAAGTATTCCAACTATATTGCTATCCAAGGCTTCTTCTTCTTTGGTTCTTTTATTAAGGATCCCTCATGTGAGGACTAATTACTACCTGATTACTATATATATATATATATATCCTAATAAGTTATTTATTTTATATAAAGAGTAAAAGTTAGCTTACTGAGAGTTAAGATTCAACTGACATTTTTTTATTGAATACAACCTAAGCAACAAGTAAACATAAGAAAGAGCAAAACAATCATTATAAGCCTTCCAACTATAATCCAATTTGTTAGATACAGGGGGAGCTTGAAAGGAGCAAGATGCTAAGGCTCTTATGATCCATTGCATTGCATAAACATCATTCATAGTCTTACATTCATGGTTTTCATAAAAGCATAAGTTTTGTGAAAAAATTTTTCTTTTCATGATTGCATAAAAAGCCAAGTGTTCAAAGTTTAAGTTTTGGAAAAAACTATTTTGCACTGCTTTAATCAATTACCAAAATATGGTAATCTATTACTTAAGCTTTGAAGAACACTTTAATTGATTACAGTAATATCGTAATCGATTACACTACACAATCACAAAATAAAGTCTTCCTATGATAATCGATTACAATATGGTGATAATCGATTACTTGGCACGTTTTTGAAACAAGACTTCCTGTGATAATCGATTACATTGAGAATTAATCGATTACTTTGCTCATAAATCTTTTCTAGAAAGTTCAAGAACACTTTAATAGATTACATAAGAGCATTTCATCGATTACATTAATGTTTTAATCGATTACTGACAATTACAAATTGATTTTTATAAATAAGTCGTTAGGTGTTTTTGGAAAATAACAACAAAATTTACAAAGTACATGCATTAGATTTCTGAGCAAGAAAAGGTTTCAAGTTCTAAACACTGTAAAGTCCCAAAATCCTCAAGATTCAAAGATTTCAAAGGAGGTTTTCTTCTTGGGAAAGCTTTCAAAAGAAGTTTTGTAAAGAAGGTTCTGAAGTAACTTCTTCCACCTTTCAATCCAAGTCTGATAAATCATTTGCATCCATCATTTACTGGATCATAGGTGATTTCTTTCTTTACACTCTGTTGTGTATTCTTTTGAGTTACTTTTTGTATTAATAATATAGGATTTCTTAGAGCTTTACTAGGATAAGTGTTCCTAGGGGATAAGAGTAGAGGTAGGTGATCTCTATGTCTTGGATCACATAGATTCTAAGGTGTCAGAAATCTCACTCTTAATCTAGGTTTGATTGAGAGTGGTTGTGTAAAAAGCTTGTAAGAACAATTTGTTATTAATGGAACTCTAACCTTTGTGGTTAGAAGAACTGGATGTAACTACTCAAGGGTGAGAAGTGAACCAGTATAAACCATTGTGTTGACTACTAATTTCTAATCTTTTCTTGCTGTCATAATATGTGATTCTTGGGTGCTATCTTTCTTATTCAACAAGTGAAAGTTTTGTGATTACAGTCTTGAGCTGAGTGATTTGATTGGTTAGAGCATTCTTGGTTTATTTATGATACGATCTTGATTACTCTGATTCTTTAAAGATTTTTAAAAGACCAAGTTTAAACCAATTCACCCCCTCTTGGTTATTGTGTGTTGTTCATATTGTTTTTACTATTCAGAGCTTCTTTTTCTTTAGTTCTTTTATTAAGGGCCCTCATGTGAGAACTGATTACTACATGATTACTATATATTCTAATAAGTTATTTATTTTATATAAAGAGTAAAAGATAGCTTACTGAGAGTTAAGATTCAATTGTCATTTTTTATTGAATACAACTTAAGCAACAAGTAGACATAAGAAAGTGCAAAACAATCATTATAAGCATTCCAACTATAATCCTATTAATGGGTTCTTCTTCTTTGGTTCTTTTATTAAGTAACCTAGAAATAAGTTAACTTATGCTACCAAATCAGAAAAAGAAAAACCTTAAAAGTAGAGTACAAATTTCAATTTGACAGAAGAAACGATATCCAGTACCAACATTGAATAAAACATAGCATATATGCTTTGAGAACTTAATAGAAACACAAAACCTAAACATAAAGCTATAAATGTAGATAAAAGAGATTTCAGTCACCTAAACATGATAACTTATTCTACCAAATCAAAAAAATAAAATCCTTATACAGTACCAAATTCATTTTGATAGTAGAAACCATAGCCAATACCAACATGGAAACAAAACAACATAAAAAGAAAGACCTTACCTGCAAAGTAGTTCAATAACCCTACAACACAAATAAGCACATTCAAACATTTAGATTTTAGGGAAAAATTAAATCATATAGGAACTAAAACTTATGTGAAGCCCTAAACCCAAATAGGAAATCGTAGGAAAATCAAAAGAAGGAGATGATTTCCTATAGATTATAGACTTAGTCTTACAATTTTGGTTTATGTAATTTTACAATGCCAAACATGTTTCAATAGACGTGGCATTTTGTATTGATTATTTTAGAACTAGGTATGTGTGCCAATAGTTTATTTTATCTGTTATCATGCTTAGTTTGATGTCATAAGTGATTGTGAATGCTAAGATCACTAAGTTTTTATGAACCTAAGTGTTTAACATAGTGTAATTGATTACATAGTTTTATAATCAATTACAACATGTTATAACCTTGGAGAAAACTTTGATTATGTTGAAACAAGTATATCCCCATCGGGATAATCGATTACAAGAAATTAACAATCGATTACCAAGCTTGTTTTCAAGAGAAGAAAGTCACTGTGAACCATAAAAAAGATTGTCATGGGTTTGTAATTGATTACAAGTGTTTTTGAAAACTTAATTTTCTATGTGTGTGAATTAATCAGTTACCAATTTGGTTGTAATCAATTACAGCAACCTACTGGAAGCAAATATGATAGATTACAAGCAAGATAATCAATTACCTGTTATTCATAATCAATTATATCGAATTGCAATTAGAAGATTGTGATTGGAATAATTAATTACTAGGTTATTGTAATCTATTGCCATGAGCTGGAAATGAATAACAAGGGGTATGCGAATGAAATAATCAATTACTAAGTTTGATAATCAATTTATGACGGTTATAATTGTTTTTTATTATAAATATCCATCTTGTTTTTTTTTTCCTTATTGTGACTCTTTTGCGAGATAAAATTACACATATCAGTTAGAAAAAGTCTCTTAGAGGATTTACAAGTAATTTTCTTCGAAGAAGATTATCTTGTCAATATCATGCATTCAACATCATAAGATGAACACCATGGATTGAAACTTGAAGATTTTCCATCTATACAACAAGGTGTTTTCATTCCATTTATTATTTTTCTCATCTTAGATTTTGATTTTGGTTAGGGTTACCAACAAGGTTGTTGAGTTGTAGGGTTAAGCTCATATGTTTTCTCTTGTATGGTTCAAAGGAATAAGGGTTGTGATAGAGATTTGTTTGTACATAGTGTTTGTAAAGTGAATTTTCTATAGTGAGTATTATAAGGTTCTTAGAGAAAGCTGGATGTAGGTTCTTTTGAAAATTGAACCAATATAAATCTTTGTCTTGATTCTCTCTATTCCTTATCTGTTATTGAATTGATCTTGATATTAAACTAAATCGATATTTTCTTTTGTAATTAGATGTGTCATTAAAAATTTATATTTTGAACAATAAGTGATTGTTTTTCTTAAGCAAGATTATCCTTGTGATAAAAGATTTTGAGGAAAACCTTGATTGTTCAAGAGGGTATTTGGATTTGAATTGATTTCATCAAGAAAATTCAAAAAGTTGTGGAATATATTCATACCCTCCCTTTCTAGATTCCCAGTCCAACTAACATTTAAAATAGGAATAACGAGAGTGAAGATGTCTTACTATTTCTCCTCAATCTCTTTCGCTGTCCCTTTTCTTCTTGTCCCGACGACTCCAACCCTGTCTACCGCTTTTCTCTTTCATTTTTTGGGTTTTTTTTTTCAGATATGAAATTTTGCTCCATCCAGATCCAAGATCTGAAATTCGATCCATTGTCACCTTCGACGAGGAAGAGGTCACTAACATCAAGTAGTTAAACCACCTCTTCATGACCCATGCCTTCTTCAACGACAACAAGTTACAGTTACTGTAAGGGGTCCTAAGATTAACCCAATTGCACCCAAAGACAGCCACACCTGGGTTATTTGTTTCCTATTATTTTATTATATTGAGGAGGATGGTTATGGTGGTTAATGGGGTTTGAAGAAGATGAAGAAGGTGAGGGAAGATGGATAACAATAGTTAACCCTCAGAAATTGTATTATAAAATTTAAACTAAAAATAATTTAACATAAGTTTAGATTCATTCAATTCGAATCTAACACAAAGCAAAAAAGTGACACGTTATAATTTTATGAGGACAAAAAATAGGATTTTTTTTGTAAGGACTAAAAATGAACTTTAGGTGTTCTGAAAGAAAGAAAAACATATTTTAGCTTTTAAATTATTATGGTGAAATTATATATTATTTAATTTACTGTCGTAATATTTTTAATATAAATATTTTTTCCTTCTTTCTTTATTTTGACTTAACTAATTTATTGAATAATTTTATTTTACTTAATATAGAAAATATATTTAATATATAACACTTGGAGAAACATTTTGTTTTATTAAAGAAAATACAAAATTTTATATAATTCATGGGAGATGCATAATTTAACAAAAATCACATTTAACACTTAAATTAATATGATAAAATTATATTTTCATTAATTTTATAATAATTTTAAATATAAATATTTTTTCTTCCTTTCTCTATTTTGACTTAACTAATTTATTGAATATTTTATTTTATTTTATTTAATATAGAAAATATGAATAAAATATAACTAAAGAAAATGAATATATTTCAGAAAGTAGCAAGGAAATCTTAATTTGAAATAACTCATAGGATAGACAATTTTCTTAAATCATCTGAAAATTTCAATTACTTGAAAGAAATTACGATACATTGTAATTTTACAATTTTGTAGAAAATTTACTTACATGATTAACAAATTACAAGTTAGTTATGTGGCAATTCACTTTGGTTGGTGTATGTGTTTTTTTAATATTGTTAATCAAATCAAAGAACAAAGACATCTGGAAAAAGAAAATAGAATTGCATTTCTAGGAATGAATGTGAATACTTATTTGAAGACAAATTCACTTTGGGTGCTTTTTTCTTTCTTGGCACTAAAATATTTTTTTTACTGATTTATTGATGTTGCATATGTAGCAAGCAAGCATAATTATGTCATTATTTTGACTAATTATTTGTCACATCTATAAAGAAATATTGACATATATTTTGTACATAACCTCATTCAACATTCAACACCTTTTTGTGTCATGCCATTGAAAATTAAGCTTTTCATATCAACTACTCATTCATAAGAAATTAATGACTTAAGTCTCTTGATTTTGGTTGTAGGAAAATGCTAGTGGAGTTGCTTGAAGTAAAATAGCAATTGAAACCTATGAACAACGTGAAGCATGTCTTAAAACAAACTACTATGGAACCAAGGAATTGATCAAAACACTTATTCCCTTCTCCAGTTTTCAGCCTAGCCAAAAATTGTCAATGTTGCATCATCTACTGGGAAGCTAGAGGTATATATATATATATAAGTGATTTTTGCTTATGGACTTTTTACCTTGATTTAACTTATATGTTATTTCAATGTGGTCTTTTTAGTGCATTTGAAGATGATGCTTATGATTTTGCACAATATACCAAATGGATGGCCTAAAGAAGTATTAAGGTATGTTGTTAGAGAAGAAAATATATATGATGTTTTGAATAAATTTTGAGAAGATTCAAAAGAGAGTTCATTAGAAACCAAAGGTTGCCCTTAGTTGTGCCTACATATACTATATCAAAAGTTGTTGGGCCTACAAAGAGATTTTGGCCAAGTACCCTTCATTCTGCATCAATATTGTTTCTCCTAGCCATGTGAAAACAAATATAAATGACAATTCTGGTCTACTATCACCTGATGAAAGTGCTGAAGTTATTGTGAGGTTGGCACTGCTACCTGATGGCGGTCCTTCTAGCCTCTAAGAACTAAAGAAAAATCATTTTGACTAAGGACTGTTAAAGGATTGTTACTACAAAAATTTGGTTAATGTAATAATATATGAAGAATAAGTATAGTCATTTTTCAAACTAGTTTTTTACTTTATACCGCTGAATAACAAGTCCTCAAATTTTCTAATTCTAGATAATTTTGGTGCTTGGGAGTCCCTAATGATTAAATGAACCAAGATTTTACCATGACTGCAATTTTAGAGAGACGCGAGAGCGAAAGCCTAAGGGGTCACTTCTATAACTGGATAACCAACACCAAAAATCGTCTTTACATTGGATGGTTTGGTGTTTTGATAATTCCTACTTTATTGACCGCAACTTCTATATTTATTATCGCTTTTATTGCTGACCCTCCAGTAGATATTGATGGTATTCGTGAGCTTGTTTATGGATCTCTACTTTATGGAAACAATATCATTTCTGGTGCAATTATTCCTACTTCTGTGGCTATAGGTTTGCAATTTTATCCTCTTTGGGAAGCAACATCCATTGATGAATGGTTATACAAAGACGGTCCTTATGAACTAATTGTTCTACACTTCTTACTTGGTAGTGTTCTGATATATTTGTATTAATTAATTACAATACATGTATTATGTATATATACTTGGTCTTGTGCAACGTTATTAAGACTGAAAATGAGTGAAACTCCCTGATAGATTGAATCGAGGATCCATCAAAAATGAAAAAATTTACCAACAATACATATAGATACTTCCCATATATAGTGAATTGGATAAAAAAAACTTAACCCAAACTAACTTCACTAATGTCTCAATTACTCAATAATAGAAAGCAATATATTTTAATAGAAAATCTAAATGTCCAATACTTCTCCTCATGTTGAAAATTGCAATATACATGTATAAGAAACCCAACTTGGAGATTAAGGTTGTGACAAAGCGATTTTGGTTGTGCTTTTGTTAGTGTGTATATGTCAATATTGTTTGATCTCTCATTGCAAGATCACATGCTAGTTGTATTGCGGATTTAGATTCACAAAACAGTATTACACAACAGACACAAATTAAGTTTCGTTTGAGTTGTTAAAGCCAAATATATTAAGGTTTCCTAGGCTTGATATTTTGTTTCAACGAAACATTTGGCTACTGTAAAAAATTAAGGCTCGTTTGAGATTTTTTTTATTTTATTTTTTTATTTATAGAAAAAACAATTGTAGATATGTACAAGACAAAGCAACTCCCCCAATCTAATTGAATATGAAGATGCAAGTGCCACAATAGCCAACCCAGAAGAGTGCACTCTAGCTTATAAGTAAGAACTGGTTGCAGAATAATTTATGGAGTGAATATTGGGGCCAAGCATGGACACTATATAAGATTGTTCAGTTATCTTCTGAACAATTGATGAATCTTAAGTCCATCAGTAATTTATTTGTAGATTACTCTTCAGTTTTAATCTACTTTTGTTTTAAAAAACTATTTTAACAGGTGCTTAATTTTCCCAAGATTGATAATGTCGGCAATAGCAAAAGAAATCAAGAGAAACAACTCATAACATGTGTTATATTATAATTTCCAAGAGTAAAGAGTAACTAAGCATGCTATACTTTTTTTAAGCAAAAGGGAGATGAATTCAAAAGGAGAGATTGACATTCCAACTATGTTGACACCTCAACCCTTACAAGCCCAAACAGACCCATATCATAATATATTAATGATAAAAAGAAATTACAAAACACATGGGAGCGCAGAACCACACCTATGGACAAAACTTAAGGAAATATATAAAAATGTTGACTGTTGGACGATGGAAGATAGAGATAGGGTGAATGACAATATTGGTTAACTGACCCAACACTCTTGTCCTTCTGTATTGATCGTTCAGTCTTCAATAAGCTATGGAGCGTCAAGTCTCGTAGAAGGGAGCGTCTAGTCTAGGTGGTTCATTAACATAAGTTGTACTATAACTGAATTTGTTTTCTATTTTTTTGTTATAATCGTTTTCAGTTAGATAGTTAGTTGTTTGTATCCTTTATAAGGAGCTTTGTACTTTTGGATTTAGAGAGCTTGAGAGTGCCTTAAACCTTTCATTGTAATTTTGTTATTCGTGATAAACTAACATTTTGTGTGAACTTTGTCTTCTCCTTCTATCATCTGAACTTCCCTATATGAATATAATTTCTCAAATCTCCTAAAAAATTGGTATCTAGAACTTCGGTTCAAGATCAATTCTGCATCTATTTAGTGGTAGATCAAGTCATTAGTGATCAATCATTTTGTTTGTTATATGTTTGTGTTGCTTCTTCAAGATTTAATCAAGACGATGGTCAGCACAATCAAGACTAAGTAATTCACTAGGAAGAATAGCTTCAACCTAAGATGCATCAAGATGTGAGCCTTGTTGAAAGAACAGGGTATTTGGGCTTCTTTCTCTTGTCAACATTGAAGATTGAGTTACAAGAGGAAAAGGTGCATTCACTAATTCCTTTATCTCTTTCTATGAGGTTCTTTATGAAGTTTATGAAGAACTGATTGTTGTTGGGCTTTGGCTCAAATTGGAGAAACTCTTCATGACAAGATCAACTTACAAGAAGTTGCTTTTGAAACAACGTTTGTTTGGCCTACGAATGAGGGAATGGCCACCATTGAAGGAACATCTTGATGAGCTAAACTCTATTCTGATGAAGCTATGTGAAATTAATGTCAAGATGAACTTGTCATTCACCCTATCTCTATTTAATGTAGATTGCTAGATGAACTTAGTTACTGGTAATTCATAAATGTTATTGAACCAAGGTGGAGATTGTTGATTGTTGGATGATGGACTTTAAAGATAGGATGGGCGATAGTACTAGCAGTCTGATTTAGCACTCTTGTCCTTCTGTATTGGTCGTCCAATCTTCAGTAATCTAGTGAAGTGTCCAATCTCGTGGAAGGGAGTGTCCAGTCTAGGTGGTTCATTAACATAAATTGTGTTGTAATTGAATTTGTTTTCGTTTTTAGTTCAGAGTTGAGAGTGCCTTGAACCTTTCATTGTAATTCTATTATTCGCAATAAACTAACACTTTGTGCCAACTCTCTATTCTCCTTCTATCATTGACTTTCCTATCTGAATAGAATTTCTTGAATCTCCTAACAAAAATGGATGCCCCTATCTGTACTTAAGCATGCTATATAGCCTTCAAACACAAAAAAAAATTTAAGACAAGTTTCCAAGGTTGTTAATCAACAAACATCAATGTGAACTAATGTGATTAAAGAACCCTATTTTGCTAATTGTAGCAAGGTACTAAAAGATGATATAACTCCTACAATGTAGGATTTGGAAAAGGAATCTCATTCTGTTGATCAATGTAGTGAGGGGCAGGGCCATTAAAATTTGGAAAAGGAACCTCATTCTGTTTGTCAATGTGGTGAGGGGCAAGGCAATTAAGATATGGAAAAGGAACCCCATTTTGTTGGTCGATGTGGTGACGGACAAGACCATTATCTAATAGGACTATGTCATGATTGCTTCTTCTTTTGCCTTTATTGCCCGATGCCTAGCGAACAAAATACTTTTGGACATGACTAGCAACTTGAGTTAGGGTTCTAGTTTAAAAAATTCTTGAAATCTTTATCCAATCTTCCCTTCCATGTTATTGAAGCCCAAGAAGAAATAACTTGTGTTCTTTTTTGCTCCATCTCCTGCACCTATTGGACTTCAACGAACTTCCCTTTTGTGGCAGCGAGTGATTTTGATTGATTTGAGAACCCGACAACTCGATCTTCTTCAGTGACAAGGGAGCAACCTGATTCATTGTGCTGTCAAGAAATTGTGTCTGGAGATGATCATGAGTGTTGTTCCCGCCAATAATGTTATGTTGCATTGGAAATTGCTCTTAGAAGCTCGGTTGAACATTGTTGGAACAATGTTCTTAAACGAAAACATGATTGGTGGGGCAATGTTTTGTTGCAGCTCTGGGTACATCGAAAGTAGTAACTGGTTGAAGCCATCATCACCACCATGAAACTCGTTGATGCTATTCCCTGCTAAGATTATTTCCTGATCTTGGAGGCTTAGTTGAACATGGGCGGCGTCCTTTTCCAGCGGCAACATAGAAGGAACTGGCTGGTGGTGTTCTCTGGCATCAATAAGGGAAGAACCTTAGGGGTAATGTTATCTGATAGAGACAATAAGTTGGGAGAAAGCTGAACGAGGGTGTCTTCCCACTCTAACTCCTATAGCTCCGGGTATAAAAGAAATAGTGACTCTTTGTCAAGGCCACCATCACCACCATGAACATGGGTGATGGCCTCCATGTTGCCAATGGTGTTCTGGGATGAAAACATCATCGGTAAGGCAACCTTCTCTATAGCTCTTGATATATCGAAAATAGCGTCTCATTGTCGAAGCCACCATCGCTGTCGTGAAAGGATGGAGACATTGGTTGAATGACGTTGTCCATCTTCTCCTCCCAGTCCCACTCCAGAGGGTACATTTAAAGCTGGGTCCCAATATCAAAGACATAATTGCAAAACTTGTTGACATTCCTTCCCATGATTCTTTTTTGGTTTTTCTTTCAACTCAATACGCGCAAAATCCTTTCTCTTCTTTCTTTTTATAGAACTCTTCTATTCTTTGTTTCTTTCCATTCACCGATGTAGAGTGCGCCTCTCTTATCTTTTTATTTCAAACCTAATCTTTGCATTAGGCACGTAACCTTCTTTCCTTCAATTTGTCTGACTATTTTGTCTTTAACCAATCAATTGGCGCTAAACTAACCAATCAAGAGAAGAAAATATTCACCATGAACATTCAGTTAGACTTTTAAAAAGAAGGTTTTAGACTTTTGGAATATTAAAATTTGGAGAAAAAGATAAAGTAAACTATTATCTATTTCTTAAATGTGTTAAAATTTGACAAAAAACTTATACTAACTACAAAAAATGAATGAAAATGATATACTTATAAAAATTATGACACCAAGTCATCACAAAATCAAGTGATAGTAATGGATTACATTTCATTATTTCACTCAAAAAATATAGAATAAAATAAAGTTATCTCAAAATAAGCAGTACTATATATAAGTAAACATTTCTATATAATCAATTTGAATAGGCTTTTAACATCGGTTGTTTTGGACTTCCAACATCGGTTAAAAATTGATGTTGAAACCACCGACATTAAAAGTATCAATGTTAACATCAGTTTTCAAAAATCGATGTTAACATACACTCACAACATCGATTTTTCTAAAACCTGACGTCGTATAATAAGAAATAAACCAAAAAAATGTAAAATATGCAAAAAAAAAATCGATTTTTATAAAAATCAATATTGTGAGTGCACTTTCTACATTGGTTTTAGACAAAAACCGATGTTGTAATGCTCTTTCTACATCGGTTCTTCCAAAACCAATAAAATTGATGTAGAAAATGTATTTTACAAAACCGATGTTATATAATTACTTTCTACATCGTTTATTACATAACTAATATAAAAAGTATATTTTCCACATCGGTTTTTTTAAAAATGACCTATTCTCTTTATTTCCTTCCTATAATTTTAAAAGACACATTAAAAGCTTGAACAAAATTTTTAATGCACTTATATTAACAATTTGAATGCAAAATAATCATCTTTCAGGCAATTCAGGACTATAATAACAACATTCATAACTGCAATAGATACGATGTTGAATAGACAGAACATTGTTATTCTTCTGGTTGAAGCAGAAAGACAGTGCATGCTATAAATAATATTCTTCAAGTTGACACAAAAACCATATATTCAAATCATAATTCATAAAGTTGTCACTTGTTAGTGATGCCAACAGGTAGTATCTCTTCAGTTTTCCTTTCTTTGACTATGATACAAACTGATTATGACATTTGGAATAAAAAGAAATAATTAATAAATCACTAAAGATAACAAATTAGGAGATAACAGATTCATAGCCGCTCCTCTTAGGCCAACCTATTGGAGATCATGTTGTAATTAGAAAACATTTCTTTTCCTGGTCCCATTAATTGAAACTTATTAATACATATGTTAGATTAATAAAATTGTGTGCATCATACCTTATATGACCATTTGTTCCACGCCAAATCTTTCTGTCCTTAGTCAAGACCATGGAGCAAAACTGGACCAATGATTGTTGCCTCCCATGTTTTATAATGTCAACCAACATTCTTCCAATGAAAAAAAGGGAAAATAAATCAATGACTAAGCAACATAATGTTCAAGGAAAACAAGGTACTAAATATGATAAATAGTACTACATACTAACCTATAATCCAACAGTCACATTGAGAAGAGCAATTTTATTTGTTCCAGTGTGAAGGTCAACAGGTGCAACTTCTCTGCTCCCTTGTCTCAAAAGTTGACCCTAAAAAAGGAATCATTCATCTTCATTTTAACTCAAAATTAATTATCATGCAATGTTGGAAAAATTAATTTATTTCAAAGAAAAATATATTGGAACAAGTCTACAAAGATTACATGTACAAACACCTCTTGCTATCCTCCAACATGTACTAGAGAAAAGGGATAAATCAACTCCACTAACACATGATAGCCTCTGTTTTATATAGTACGAAGTACCTAATAATATATATATATATATATATATATATATACACACATTATTAGGTACTTCGTACTATATAAAACAGAGGCTGAAGAGACAATGACTATTATTTTTGTAAAATAAAAGAAAATGACTTTTTAGTGACGAATATTTATGGAGATGATTTATAATAGTATCACACACATATTAGTCATTAATTGGTCTCATCTAGACAGTTGTTATCTTTGGGGGCAGAAATTTAATTTCTAACATGCTACATGTAAAGAGATCAGTTTTAATAGCATAAACGCAAAGGCCATTATTAAGTCAACTTTAAGTTATAGGTTGATAGTCTTTAGGGTCACATTATACTTTTTCGTCCATTGAGAAAACATTGCATAAATTTACTAGCAAAATACGAGGAGAGAGAGTTATAAATTTAATTAACAGTAAGTACTGTTGATTCAGATGAAGCCAAGCATCATTGAAGATCAAAGTAAAGAGTTTTGTGCTTTCAACATGCAAAAGGAAGGAAGAATCAAGGAAGCTTTAAGTTGAAAAGTTCAAATTGATCATGTAAAAGAAAATGTATGATCTGATAATCCAATATTGCATAACATGCATCATTCATACATATAGGATTATTAGGTTAA
>PYAF01000713.1:58715-91548 GCA_007407185.1 Glycine tomentella | reverse complement strand
AAAACTTTTACACCCACAAAGAGTAAGGAAAGAATTCACCTGATGATCCAAGAATGAAATGCATATGAATGAAAATCTCAGGTTGAATGCAAACCAATTATGCAGAACAATTTTCCTTAGCCTTTGTGAAAGAATAGCTTGCTTCACTAACACCTTAGTGACCCATGAATGAATCAATGGAAGAAAGACTCTATAAACCCAAAAGAATGCCTTTGTGAATCCTTAGAAAGCTCTTATAATACTCAAATTCGAAAAGATCAAGTACTGAATGAATCTGAATTCATTCTTTATCAAAAGAGGCAAGGG
Source organism: Glycine tomentella (assembly GCA_007407185.1). Taxonomy (NCBI): domain Eukaryota; kingdom Viridiplantae; phylum Streptophyta; class Magnoliopsida; order Fabales; family Fabaceae; genus Glycine; species Glycine tomentella. Next base: position 91,242 of record PYAF01000713.1, on the reverse strand, counting down.
TTCAATATATACTAATTTTCGTAACTGAATTAATCGATTAAAAACGCTCCCCACGCTCATGTAATCGATTAAAACGACTTTGGTAAGTTCAGCATTTCAGTTAATGGAACAAATAATCGATTAACCCGACGCGTAATCGATTAAACCAGATTGAGCAAAAATCCTGTTTATGCAAAATAATCGATTACAGTCCAGAATAATCGATTAAACCAGACCTATGTCAAAATCATGTTTATGTAATATAATCGATAACAATTGTTGGTAATCGATTAAGCCAGTGTGTATGCGAAACATGAATTGAACTAAATAATCGATTACAAAGAGTGGTAATCGATTAAGGCATAGTGACTGTATTTTCAGAATAGGCATGTAATCTATTACGGATATATGGTAATCGATTAAACCGGTCACATAGCCAATTTCTAAGTATGCTAAGATTCATGTAGTCGATTAATCCGATGATGTAATCGATTAAAGTGTTCATGATGATTTTCCAGAAAGCCTTATGAACAAAATAATCGATTCTTTTAAGTAAATAATCAATTAAAGCAGACTTAGGCTATTTTTCCAAAAGACTTAGCTTCTTTTTAAGTTCTAAATCAATTACTTAGATTCTATATGATGCAATGCTTAAAATATATATCAATGATATGTATGCAAAGCTTGGATCATCAAGATGCTTTCAATCCTTTTACATTAAATCACAAAACTACATTCTTCAATCTTTGAACCATGTTGAAAGCCAAAACATCCAAGTCTTCACATGTTGCTTTATTCTTCAAGTGATCTTCATGCAGCTCCCCCTCAAATCAACAGTAAACATATCAGCCATCACATCTATCACCTTTTCTCTTTACCTTTTCTTTCTTCCACCCCAATACACCCCATTCTTGGGTGAACATTTAGGTTTATCAATAAAATACTAGGGAGGAACAACACTAGCCCACTGTCTGGTATTGAGGAAGGAAAACGAGGAATAAGGGAAAACTTTTAAAATTTAAATTTATGAGAAAATATAAGAAAAGAGAATTTTGAATTTTTACTTCTAGTCAACTTTGGTCTTTAACCAAACCAAATAACACTGTGATCCACACAGTCAACCTCATCTATAAGGCTTAGGCTTTGTTATTGTTGTTATTGTACTTCTAAAAGTTAACAATTTTTTTAACCATTTTCTCTTCAACCAAATAAAATAAATAAGTCATCATTAATCTGTGTTTCTTCACTCCCTTTCACACATACCAGTACCCAAACTCAAAACTCAGACAAATCATCATTTTAACAACCCCAAATCCCAATTCACGCCACATGCAAAGAAACAGTTCAACCCAACACACCCACCTAAACACCACCACCTATCTACATAGCACAGGAACAAAAATCAAAACTTTTCACCACAAAACAATATCCCAGTTAAATATTTCTCCAAAAAAACAAAAGTGTAAACAAAAAGAATGCAAAGTCATAGAAAGAGACACATACAGGGGTGTATCAGAACTTCTTCAGGGAGGCTAGTCGGAGACGGCTCCAGTGGCGTCATCGATGGTGGCGGGAGTCCAACAGCGAAGGAGGAGGCGAGAGGAAGTGGTGGTTGTGGTGGTGGAGGAGTTGTTAGTGTGAGAGTGAGAGTTGTTGTTCAGTAAGGAAGAGGAGGTGACGTGGACCCACTTTTTCTTCCACTTTCTTCCAAGCTTGCATTCTGCCGTAAATTCTAGCATATGCACAAAACAAAACATATTTCAAGGTCCAACAAAAAAAAACCCAGGGTTCACAGAGCAGAACCACACGACGTCGTTTTGCAAGGTCCCCCCGCCCTCAGATCGAACACGTGGCAGCCGAATCGCAGTGCCACAAGCAACCTAGGGCTTCTGGGAACTCGGGCCAGAAAACCATACCGAACCCGTGGATTTCACAGATACAAGAAGGAGTTTAGAGGTGGTGATTATTCAGATCGAAGAGTAAGGGCATGTAGCTAAGTCATTGTTGTATTGTGTTCTCTTTCTTCTTCTATCTATTTCTTGGCTTGTGGAAAACCTGTATGGGGCGAGAAAGTGAGAACACAAGGTGATAAGGGACAAAGAGAACCTTGAGAGAAAGAGAATGATAAAGTTGCGACAACGATGCTACTTCATTGGTTCGACGACAACAACAACTGCTGAGAGATTTGTGAAGGGTGCGAGACATTAAAAGAGAAACCAAATAAGGTTGAGTAGTGAGAGGCTCAAAGACATCATGATGATTTTACACAATGACCTCCAAAAGACCACGACAGTTCATTAGAAAAAACGTTGTTGAACATAATCAACTACGATGGTTTTGTTAAAACTGATGTCATCCGTTTCATTTTAATTACAATATTGCCATCATATTATCTTCGACGACGGTTTTTGTGGAACTGACTTTAATGGACAGTCGTGGTATGCTATTATTGTAGTAGTGTTTGTTGGTGCCTTTGTGGTTGGTGCTGTGTGGAGGAAGACACACAGCGACAATGTGGTAGTGATGCGGTGGCAACGACGTTGAGTTTCTAATGTCGAGAGTAAGGTTAGAAAGACAGAGTTGTAGAGAGTGAGCGAGAAAGAGAGAATAATGTGCGAGATAAGGATTTACAATTATTATAAAAGATCCAACAACACGATTTTTAAAAAAAAATCGATGTTAACATTAACATCGATTTTTAAAAAATTGATGTTAACATCAGACCATTTACATTGATTTTTTAAAAACCAATGTTAACTTAAGTCATTAACATTGGGTTTCCGAAAGCCGATGTTAACTTGAGTTTGTTAACATTGGCTTTTGAAAAAACCAATGTTAACAAACTCATTTTATTTAGGAATATACCATCGCATTTTTGTTAACATCAACTTTATCAAAAATTGATGTTAATGTAACAATGTTAAAATCATTCTTTCTAGTAGTGGCAATTAGAACCGTTAACGACATAATTGCAACACTTAGAAGATCAAAAGTGCAATTACGCCTAAAATTTTAAAATAAATGTTGACTTATTTTCATTTTAGTCTCTATTATTTAAGAAATATCAAGAACTTTTTCAATCTCTACTCAAGAAAAAATTCTCATGCGAAGGATAGAAATAAGAAAAAGGGAACATAAATAAAAATTAATTTTAAAAATATCAAAATAAAAAAGTAACTTTATAAGAACAAAAAGCTTATTTTAAGTCCAATATATTGATATTATTCTTCAAAATCAAATGCTTTTGAGTTAACTCATATAATTCAATCAAAATATGTTATAACTTCTCTAAAGTTAACGAAACTTATAAAATATTACATCTTTTATAAAGTTAGAGTTTAATGCTTATACATTAACGATATAAAATAGTTTTACATTGTCATTCAATCATAAATTATCGTTTGAATTACTTTAAGATAATTATTTTAAAATTAACAAATTTACCATACATGATAAATTGATTCAAAGGCAGTCCAACAATATGTGAGACCTAAAGCAAATTTTAATTTTTCTTACTTAATAAAATAGTTATATATATGTCAACCATTCAAAAAAAAAAAAAAAGAAAGTTATATTTTAGATTTTTTTTTTTTTATCAACACATCGTCTTTTTTTTTAACATATGAGGGTTTTTCTACTTTATAAAACTAGTAGCAAATATTTTTTAGTGGGATAAAACTTGTATTTTAGTTAATTATTTTATCTCTAGATGGATCTCTAAATTATAATTGAATGTCTTTGTAAAACTTTTTTATACTAACGATATATAACTTTTTTCTCATAAAAGTTAACGAAACTTGTAATCATGGTGTACGCCTTTTACCTTGCATTAAATCACTACACAAAATTTTACCTTGTATGTGATTGGCAAGAACTCTCATCACCTAGCCTTTTTGCCCCCCATAACCGAACCATACCTTTCCACCACGTCAATTCAAATTAGCTTTTGAATGCCGACAAAAACTAAAATTGATGTAAATTGGCATGAAACACCAAATACCTAGTATATACTTATAACGTAAAGTGTCATAACTTGGAAAGTGTCACTTCTATTCCTTTCCCCTTGATTTTTCAAGTATAGTTTTTTCCCCTTGGCCCCCCTTTTTGATAGAAGGAAGAACCAGCCACCAAATAGGAAACTCCAATGATGGTACCCACCCTTGACACCCCACATGTCCCCACCATGATTTGCTATATTCCCCATTAATACTCTTCTTTATGAATGAATATTGAGAGACAGAACCATTATCAATAATAATATAACTTGTGTGCAACAAACACCCCGTGTGTGTTGTTCTTCTTTCACACAACACGGTTCCAATGTCTGACTCTGAATTAGCCTCTTCTGATGATCAATCTCCCCCATCATCCATATCAAGTACTCCAACCATTCAAATGGTCTCAAAATCCTTCTCTGAAAGGCTTTTGGGGAAATTCTTTGATGCCTCTCAATTCGATTTTGTGTATGAGCAAAGTGGGTTGTGGTCTCCTCCTGTAAGTAGGACTGTGTTTTTGGCCTCACCAGGTAACATTTGTTCTCAGGATGAAATGTTGAGGAAGCTGAAGAAGGCAAAGAGGAATTGGAAGAGATCACCCACGTTATGCATCTTCAACGTATGCATTTTCTGGTCCTTTAATTAGTTTTATGTTTGTTTTTTTTTCTTAGTAATGTTACTTGTGTGAAGTATCTATTAGATTTTGATGACTAATATTTACTGGAAAATTTGACCTGACACTTTTAATGTTTTTCTTCTATCATCCACAAATTAAAGCCCATACATGATACCATACTTAAGTAGTCATCCAAGTCCAATTTTATTTGGAAAAACAATTTGTTAGTTAATTAATTTTATGTTTTGATATTTCTAAAAACTAAATTCAGTTCTTTTAAGTACTATTTATAATCAAACTGAAATTTTAATTTGATAATTTACGTAAACAAAAATTTGCAGTAAATTACTTAAGCGAAACTCTAATTCTCATTGAAAAACACAATATTATATAAGGAAATTTATTTAAGTATCAATAAAATTGATTTGTCTAGTTGTTATTTATAGTTTCAAGTTATGAGACTGAAAGCAATAACCTTAATTATGAGATGCTTCTGACTTTTTCAGGTCTTTTGGTGCTCTTGAAGTTGATCATGGCAGCTAAATGCATAAAGTGCATATGCCAACTATAATCTCTTTTAGGATAAAGTCGTGTTTGTCTCAGAATATAAATATGATCCGTACTTTTCAATGTGCATGTGACATGTGAGTGCTGCTGCTTTGCCAACTATGTGGTCCAATGGAATCATGATCTTAATTCGTAGCAGACCCATTAAGTGAGATATTATATAAGTACTTGCTAGTTACAAGTCTTGTATCCCAAACTTTCATATTTTAATTTCATGTTTTTAATGCTATATCGATGTTTATGCTAAATTTTCTTAAACACAATTTATGTAGTTCACATAAATCCGATAAAATTGTTTATCAATTTCTTTGTGTAACTTATGCGTTTAATCATAATTGTCTTGATTATGTTTACCAAGTTTCTTAATTATTTTCTTCGGCCTTTTCGTAAATAACTTACAGATTTAATCTTATCTGCAAAAGTACATACACACAAAATAGTGCATTCCAAACATATTTTTTATTATATATATGTATTTCACATAGAGAAGTATATATCGAATTTTTTAAAATAAGCATCTTCAAGCATATAATTTCCTTTTGTAATAAAATTTACATCTCGATCAAAAACGGCTAGCCAATACATCAAGCCAAACCTTTTTTGCATCTTATATGTACCAGTATAAGAAAAGAGAAACTCAATAAGCATATGGAAAGTAATTCTAATTGCTGCGCAAATTATTTTTAACCATTGAGAAGCAGATTCTCGTATAAATATCTATGTATACAAAAGTAACAACCTAAGTGATCAGCTTATTTGGTAACAGAATTTTATTCTCCTAACACAAGATAAATAGATAATCATATTAACAGAGTATATAATGGCGTTGCTACTCTAAATAAATACACCCCCAAATGCATGCATGTCTGGTTTGTTCTCTTTAAATTGAAATATATATTTCAATATTCACTACTACAAAAACAGTATTTTAAGATGGTTCTTAGATCCCTTTAAAGAGGTTTCGGATCTGTCTTTGTAGCCGACGACGTTGTAAGCTTAGACATACGAAGACGGTTGTAAAACTGTCTTAGATTTATTTTTTTTAAACGTACCTTCTAAGACGGTTATACTCTATAACCGTCTTAGTATGTAACCATTCTAAGATGGTTATTACGTATAACCATCTTAGATCCTGTTTCCTTTTAATTTTTTAATTATTTTTCAGTACCTTCTAAGACGGTTATGCGACTAACCATCTTAGTATGTACCCATTCTAAAGCATCTTCTAAGACGGTTATGCGTGTAGCCCTCTTAGTATGTAGCCATTATGAGACAGCTACTACGTATAACCATCTTAGATTCTGTTTTTTTATTTTTATTTTTTTTACAGCACCTTCTAAGACGGTTATGGGTCTAACCGTCTTAATATGTAGCCATTCTAAAGCGGTTATTACGTATAACCGTCTTAGATTCTGTTTTTATTTATTTTTTATTTTTGTAGAGCACCTTCTAAGACGGTTATTACGTATAACCGTCTTAGATTTATAGACTTTTTTTTTATTATTTTTATTCCAGATTTATGACACCTCTAGTAGCCAGAGCAACAACATCAACACAAGAGACTCTGTTTCTAAAGATTATTCACTTTAATATCTATGTAAAATAAATAATTATATATCATGATGAAAGTAAAAAAAATCATATATGAGAATTTTGAGGATCTTTATAGTGAAGTAAAATACTGCAAATAACAGTTACATGAAAAAATTGTGAAGAAAAACATAACTATGCATATTAAAAACATAACTAGGCATTTTCATAGTGAAGTAAACTAATAATTGTGATGAAAAAAATAACTATGCATATTAAAAACAATATTTAGGAATAAAAATGAAAAATAACTATGTGAAGAAAAACATTGAGGATCTTCCAAGTCAATCACATCCATTTTCTCTCTGATGCATTGAAGTGTAGCTTCAGTACACAAAGCAGCTAGATCAGCACCAACATATAACCATGAGTATCCTTGGCTATTTTTTCCAAATCAACCTACAAATGAAAAAATGGCCAAATATCTTTCAGGATACAGAAGATTTAAATCAAGCCAAAACATATGGGGAAAGGAGACAAAATAATATAATAGTTATTTTTACAAGACTATATTTATCCATTTGTTATTATAAAATAATGATATGTTAAGTAGGATGCAAGTACTATCATGATTCACAAGTCCAAACTATATCCTGGAACCTGTACAAGTGAGCGTGTGCTTCCTTTTTGGCTGGTTTAATTCAAGCCACCTAAGAGCTAGCTATGTATATCTATATATTTTAATTTACACTTATTAGGATGATTAATTACTTTATGAATGTGTGTAGCGTTAGTAAAGCTTCAGTCATCTAATCAAAGGATGAGGATCCAGCGGCTATCCTTGAATCATGTTCATAAAAAAGTGAAAAGTTTGCATCAAATTCAGTGTAAGTGTCAAACATAGGAGTAGTTCAAAGTCTACCAATGTTTATATATAGTTGTTATTCTCTCCGGCGAAGGGCATACGCAATATTAGTTAATTACTAATTTAAATCTTTTATGTTATTGGGATGTAGCTTACCTATGGATGGTGCATCATGATTCCGGATCCTAGGTGGTAATAATAATAGAAGAATTAGTTAAGCTAAAGCAATCTAAACAAAAAGTGACCATTTAAGCCCCCGCAAATTTCACAAAATTTCTACCTAGTTTGTGTAATTTTGCCCTAATTATTGCTCTTTTAACCTCTATTTTTTCCTTATTTTTTGGCTGGTTTATACTTTATATTTTAATTTCTATATATGTTCCATTGAAAAAAGATAGGAACATTTGGTGTGGTTACGTGAGACCAGATTTATTTGATAGTACACAATACATGGATAACATAACATTTATTTGATAGCATTGGTAGGTGCATATCTGTTGACATATTTTCACTAATGGTAAGAAGGTCATCCCAATATGTCTTACAACATAACATACCATGAACAATCAACTATTAAGACAAGCAACAAGAAGTTATGCATGCCATCTTGAACAAGATACTGAACTATACCAAGTTTACAACAACAATCAAACCTTGTCTCATTAGGTCAAGTTAGCTACACATACCAAACAACACCAACTAACAAACAAACGATATTTGAACTAAGCAAAGACAGAACATATCCACAACAAAAACTCTCAGCCTCTTACAAAGTGAGAAGATAGCCCCACAAACTATATTTGAAGTCTGCTACCCCACAGAAAAAAATAAGGTAGGAAATAATGAAGTTACAACTAATAACCTGAATGGCGCAGAACAACTTCAGCAACATCAATGAAACAATTACTCTACACAACAAAATTATTTCATAAAACAGGCTTAGATTCTATATTCATTGCCAATGGACTTACTTTGTCAAGGAATTCTAGTTCTGCAGTGTGTTTGCGATGCAATGAGTTGGTTTTGTAGCATGATATAGAATCTGTATGCATTACAAAGTAGTGATGCAATGAGTTCAGCATAAGATAAGTAGGCATGTGTTATTTGAAGAGCATACCTTCCAGGCTTAATAATTCCATTGGCACTTTTTATTATGCTTATCTTGGAATTTTAAGATTTCAGAAATGACAATTTAGTGGTGCTTTTCAAGAAAATAAGAGAAGCAAAGTAATAAACAAAAAAGAATAGAATAGAATTTAATTTCACCTCTGACTGGAGCATCAATCTTACGACATTTGATAAATTCTCAACATTGAGCTGAGATATTGGGATTGGGGCTGGTCCCAATTCTTTCTCATATATTGTATCTCCCCAAAAGAACTGATCTCCAGAGAATGGAACTATGGTTGTTGGACACTGCAAGTTATGGTATTCATATTAAAAAAAAGAAAGAGAAAAAGAAACATACAAGGCAATGATACTTGTATTCTAGCTTAGGCAAATTTGCACAATTCCTTGTCTTACGTTGGCATGGAGGGTTTCCACTTTAATTATTAGAAACATTTTTTACATGCATTCAACTATATTTAATAATACCAAACTGCAGATATAGGGGCAAGCCATAGGCAACTGCAATCTCAACTAGAGTCACGCGTAACATTGATTACCTTCATTCTAGTCATATACTGAAGCTCTCTAGAAAGATTGTCGAGTACCATGCAGACCAACTCCCTAAAAGAAACTGGAAAATATAAGAAGCTATAGTTTAAGTTTTAAAATGATAAAGAAAAATATATTTACATATGATAAGGATCAATGGAAGAAACCACACATATAAAGGTTAAAGCAAAAATTGGAATGTATAAGGGTTAAAGCAAAATTATGGTTGATCATCTAGAGCTTCCCTTATATATATATATATATATATATATATATATATCAAAGTCACTATTGTAATTGAGAGCATCACATACTTTGGTTTTCAAATTCAAAAAATGGAAAATGCAACCCAAATCCAAAAAATATTTATATGCTCCAAAAGCCTGACCACAGGGCTTATGTCCACCTTGGCCAATGGCAACCAAATATTGTGACTGAGGAGAGCATGATTTGAATCCATTGCCAACTTGGCACTTAGAATTGGTAAGAGACGGAAGCATAGCTGATAGTGTTAACTAGCCTAGTCCCTGTAATTCGCATTAAGCCACGGATTAACATCGAAACGTATAGGAATTGGGCCAGAAAATGACAAGCCCATCCTACCTCATCCACAATTCTCATTAAGCTAACTCTAATAACATGCTCTGAACCCTTAACCTTTTTCTTTATAATCTCATAAACTAAACGGTTCAAGATTTTTTAGCCAAATCAGCAATAAGTAGGTAGAAAAACATGGAAACTTTAGCTAGGTTGTTGAAAATAAGAATAAAATTTAAATTACTGTTAGGCTGTTAGTTTCTTTGTAAATCAGTTCCTGATTTTATGGTTGTTAATTATTGTTAGGCTGATTAGCTTCTTTGTAAATCAATTCCTGATTTTATGGTTGTTAATTATCGTTAGGCTGATTAGCTTCTTCGTAAATCAGTTCCTGATTTTATGCCTTACGTTGTTAAATGTGTTTGTATATATACACCTCGTTGAGGAGGTAAAAATTATGAGATGAATAGAAGTATTTTACAGATATCAATTTCTAACATGGTATCAACTTTTCGATCCTGAGACACTAAAGTTCCCCTCTGCATTCTTATATCTCCTTCACCTTTTCTTACCCATCCGTCTTTCTCCTACCCGTAACCATCCCTATACCTACTTCTTCAATGGAAAACACTAATCTCTCCAATGAATCTACCACCCACTCCTCTGCATCCGTTCTTTCACCAAATATCATCATCCAACAAGATTCTTCGTCCTTTCCAGTCACCGTCATCCTCGACGATTCCAAGTATCCCCTCTGGTCGCAATTAATGGACATGCGTATTGGCTCAAGGAATAAGTCCGGCTATCTCACCGGCGAAACACCCAAACCTTCTATCACAAACCCTCAATATGCCACCTGGGTCACCGAAAACAAGAAAGTGAAAAACTGGCTAATCGAATCCATGACCCCACCCTTAATGCAGAGATTTATCCGCCTTGAATCTGCTCGAGACATTTGGGATGCGGCGCTGCGTACCTTCTATGATGGCGCAGATGAGACATGTCTTTTCGAACTTCACCAACGTTCCTTTTCTACTCAACAACTTGGACGTCCTCTCTCTACCTACTACAATGATCTCCTCTCCATTTTCCATGAAATCGACCACCGCATGACCACCCCTGCCACCACTGTCACTGATGTGATCCACATACATTCATCCATGGCCTGTCTACGGTTTTACATATTTCTTAGCGGTTTAGACTCTGAGTTCGATCAAGTCCGTGGTGAGATTCTTCGTAAAGATCCCAAACTGGATCTTGAGGGCACATACGCATTCCTCTGCCGCGAGCATCAACAACGTATCACACCGGACTCCTCTGCTTTGGCCACCCGTTTCTCTTCCGCAAACCCTCCCTCCAAAGCCCGAAAGGATCCTCCCGCAGGAAAACCGTTGGTCTGCTCTCATTGTGGTGATTCAGGCCATTCAAAAAATAGATGCTACGAAATCATAGGATATCCGGAATGGTGGGACTTCACACGAAGACCTCGAAGGAAGGTCACCTCCAAAGCCCTCAAATCCTACTCTGAAGGTGAATCCTCAGCATCTCCTCAAGCTCATGCCGTTTATGAAGGTATATTGGGGTAAGACCTTTGCTTTCTCTGCTACCTCTAGAAATAGCTCATGGATAATTGATACTGGCGCATCAGATCATATGATCCAAGATGCCTCTGCGTTGACACATTGCTTTCCTTGTAGTAAGTCCACTGTTACCACCGCTAATGGTGGCACTGCCCCCGTCACTGGTCAGGGTACCATTCCTCTAACCAAAACCATAACTCTCCATTCAGTCCTTGTGGTTCCCTCTCTGGATTTTAATTTGATTTCTGTTAGTCAATTGACATCACAACTTAATTGCACTGTGATTTTTTGGCCAAAATTTTGTGAGTTTCAGGACGTCCAGATACAGGAGACTCTTGGCTATGGTGTTAGACATGACAACCTATATTTTTTGGACCTCGAAGATGGAATTCCCCAACCGTCCTTTGCTTCTGCTACAAAAGTTCCTGCATCCACTCCTTCTGCAGACTGCATTCCCGACTCTACTCATTCTGATATATGGCTTTGGCATAAACGCCTTGGACATTTCTCCTTCATTTCCCTCAAAAAATTGTTTCCCCACTTATTTTCTAAATGCAATCCCTTTGTATTTCATTGTTCTATTTGTGAAATGGCTAAAAGTCATCGCATGTCATTTTATCCTAGTCCAAATAAGAGTTGTATCCTCTTTCAAGTGATTCATTCAGATGTTTGGGGACCTGCTAAGGTCCCTTCCCTCTCCCATTCTTACTATTATGTATCCTTCATTGATGAATGTACTCGAATGGTTTGGATTTCACTCCTTCGAAATAAATCTGAAGTTTTTTCTGTGTTTAAACGCTTTCACAATATGGTCCAAACACAATATCATAGCCCCATCCAAATTTTTCAATCAGATAATGGTCGTGAGTATAAAAATGCACCTTCTTTGAATTTATGCTCTCTAAGGGAACAAAACACCAAACATCCTGCACCTATACACCTCAACAAAATGGATTAGCTGAGAGAAAAAATAGACAACTATTAGAAGTGGTAAGAGCCTCATTATTTGGCATGAATGTTCCCTCCTCTTACTGGGGAGAGGCAGTCCTATCTGCTGCCTATATCATAAACCGAACCCCATCAAGTGCACTAAATTTCCTCACTCCTCAAAAGAAACTCGAATCATACTTCTCTATACCTCATGTCACCAACTTAGAACCTAGAGTCTCTGGTTGCACTGTTTATGTCCATGTACCTAAACCACTTCGCAACAAACTTAAACCTTGTGCTAAGAAATGCATCTTTGTCGGATATTCTGATCTCCAAAAAGGATATCGTTGTTATGATCCCACATCAAAAAAATTGCATGTCACTCTTGAAGCATCCTTTCGGGAATTAGAAGCTTTCTATTCAGGGGGAGTCACCCATTCTTCTTCTCAGGGGGAGATTCCACAGAACACAGAAGAAGAATTTCACTTCCAGCTGCCAATTCTCACAAGTGACATTCCCCCTCAAAACATCTCACCAAACAACTCAGCTGTTGAACCACCCACACCAGAAGGGTCATCATGTCTACCTCTCATAACTGAACCTCCTGCTATGGACAATCCTAAAGAGCAAACTGAAAATACTAATGAGGTAATACCTGATCCTATTCTACAAAATTTTGTCCCGGATATACATGTCAGAAGGTCAGAGAGACAAAATAAAGGTATACCCCAAACCACTTATGAACCAAATCCGAATGTGAAAGTCAAATACCCTATTAGCAATTATGTGTCATCTCATAGGCTATCTAGATCATATGCTTTAATGATTGGTCAATTATCTACTATAGTTATTCCTAACAGTGTGCAGGAAGCATTGGAAGATTCGAAATGGAAGGAAGCAATGAACATCGAAATGGAGGCACTGCAAAGTAATAAAACTTGGAGTTTAACTTATTTACCAGAAGGTAAGAAGACAATTGGATGTAAATGGGTGTACACAGTGAAGCTAAAAGCAGATGGAAGCCTCGACAGATATAAAGCAAGACTTGTGGCAAAGGGATACACTCAGAAGTATGGTATAGACTATCAAGAAACATTTGCTCCGGTAGCTAAACTCAACACCATCCGAATCCTAATCTCAAAAGCAGCCAACAGAGATTGGCCATTGAAACAGTTCGATGTTTAGAATGCTTTTTTGAATGGTAGGTTAGAGGAAGAAGTATACATGGAGATTCCACCAGTAGTGAAGACAGAGAAAAATACAGTTTGCAAGCTCAATAAAGCCTTGTATGGTCTTAAACAATCGCCAAGAGCATGGTTTGGTAGACTTACACTTGCAATGAAGAAACTTGGCTATAGACAAAGCAATTCGGATCATACACTGTTTATCAAACAGAATAAAGGAAAAATATCCATACTCATTGTCTATGTAGATGATATGGTATTAACGGGAGATGATACAGAAGAAATGAAACTACTGGAAAAAAAATTGGCTGTTGAATTTGAATTGAAGAGTCTAGGACAACTGAAATATTTCCTTGGAATAGAAATTGCAAGGTCTAAACAAGGAATATTCATGTGTTAGAGAAAATACATATTAGATATCCTATCTGAAACTGGAACGATGGCTTGTAAACCTAGTGACACTCCAATTGAGATGAATCACTGCCTTGGGATATATCCAGAACAAGTTGAAACAGATAAGAGAAGATACTAAAGGTTAGTAGGAAAGCTCATATATTTATCACACACTAGACCTGACATTGCCTACTCGGTGAGTGTAGTAAGCAGGTTCATGCACTTTCCTAGTGAAGAACACATGAATGCAGTATACCGTATTCTCAGATACCTAAAGGGGTCACCAGGAAAAGGTCTTCTATTTTCAAAAAATAAAGAAGCTTGCATAGAAGGGTATACAGATTCTGATTGGGCTAGAGACAAAACAACTAGACAGTCGACTTCATGATACTTCACCTTTGTAGAAGGAAACCTAGTCACATGGAGGAGCAAGAAACAGAAAGTAGTAACCAGATCAAGTGCAGAAGCAGAATTCAGAGGTATAGCATTTGGCATTTGCGAATTACTTTGGGTCAGAAGTATACTTGTTGATTTAGGAATCAAATATAATCATCCAATGAAGCTTTTCTGTGATAACAAGGCTGTTGTAGAAATTGCACACAATCCAGTTCAACATGATAGAACTAAACATGTTGAAGTGGATAGACACTTTATCAAGGAAAAATTGGATAATCAAGTGATTCAAATACCTTTTGTTCGATCAGAATACCAGTTTGCAGACGTATTGACAAAAGGTGTTTGATAGGCTAATTAACAAGTTGGGCATGACTGATATACATGAACCAACTTGAGGGGGAGTGTTGAAAATAAGAATAAAATTTAAATTACTGTTAGGCTGTTAGTTCCTTTGTAAATCAGTTCCTGATTTTATGGTTGTTAATTATTGTTAGGCTAATTAGCTTCTTTGTAAATCAATTCCTGATTTTATGGTTGTTAATTATCGTTAGGCTGATTAGCTTCTTTGTAAATCAGTTCCTGATTTTATGCCTTACGTTGTTAAATGTGTTTGTATATATACACCTCGTTGAGGAGGTAAAAATTATGAGATGAATAGAAGTATTTTACAGATATCAATTTCTAACATAGGTAAATCATTAAAGGTTAGTGAGAAGAAAAACAGTTGTATATTACCTTTAAAATTCAGGACACAGATAGTTTCTATTCTTATAACCTTACTAAGCTGAAAACTGCCATCACCTGAAAACTGCTCGCATTCCTGGCTCAAGTTATGAGCATTTGAATTGGACTTAACTAAATCAAAATACATAGCAAAATAGATAACTCAATCCAATTGTTAAAAAAGGACAGTACAAGCTAAATGAAAAAACCAACAGATTACCTCCTCTCGGGGAATATTTTGCACTGAAGGCTCCATAGAAAAAAACATTTGTCCCCAAAATTAAATAAGACGTTGTATAGAGAGATTATCTCCAAGTTTTCATCCTTCACAATTAAGCCAAAAAACTCAGTTACAAAAAGAAAGCAATACAAACATAACAAGCCAAAGTGTAATATCAATTTTTACAACAACTAAACAGCCAATCATTAGCTGGCAATTAGCATATAAAAGGGTAAAGGCAAAAACAGGTATGCATACACAATGAATATGGAATTTTAATATCATTAAAGGAGAGGACTAGGAGTAAGAAATCAAAATGTCTTGCATACCAAAGAGATCATAAAAGGATAAAGGCATAATCAACATTGTATACTTGTATTAAAAAATGAGTAAGAAATCAGACTGTCTTGCATACCAATGTGTCTTTGTACAAAACTGCCAAAGGAATTACACTAGAATCTGGGTAAGGTTGACCAATCCATAAGCACCTGAAGAACGAAGAGTGAAGTGTGAGAGCAGATCTTAGAATTTAAAAAGAAAATATCGTAATATTAAATAGTTGAAGTTTATCATTGTCTTACCTTCAATTGACCAATGGTATGCAGAGGACTGTGTTACAAGACCCAACAACTTGGGGCTAATTTACTTCCAAAAGACAACCTGCACATCAAATTAAAGCATTCCACAAGGTTTAATAGAGTTTTCATTGTCAAGCATTCCACAAAGGGCATCATTGCCTCATCCGTGTATTCAGTTTACTAAAGGGCATCATCATAGGTGAAAATATAGAATATAGTAGAGCTTACCATTAATCGAGATAGATTTCTATGACCCAATTGCTGTTACTAGCTAGACCTATATAGCTAGCTACCATTTTGGTCTAATTTTTAAGTCTATTTTTTAATTATTTGAACCACCTTAGATGTTATTGCAATATTGGAACTTAGTTCGATACAAATACATACATAGATAGATTGGACTTGGTTTGTGTGAACTAAGGTTTCAGCCAATGCAATAAGTGCAGACATTACCTGAGCTATAATCACAATTAAATAAGACTAGCGATCTTGAAGCAGGATGCAATAACATCAACTAAATCTTTATTTGTCAACAAGACCAAAGAAAACTTCATTAACCCGTCTGGCAAGTTTCAAAGCATAACATCATCAAATTGAACAGCATTAGAGCAATAACATGACAAAACTAAGAGGAAAAAGTCAAAGGGAAGAGAAGAAAAAAACTTGTGAAGCCGACCAAATAATGCTCCACCAAAGGCACCCCAATTTGTTAAAAAATATCTAACTGATTGGGATTTTCCTTTGGACCAAATGCTATCATTAATCTTTGTTTCCATTGTTGCAAGTTTCAATCCAAATTAATGTTCACAAGAATCATTGATCAAGTTCAAGCACACAAAGTCACAAACCATGCATCATTAAAAAAAGGAACACTCCATAGTCCACATTCCATAATCTCTCGAGAACTTGAGTCTAAATTTATCATCATATTGATAATAACCTTTCAGACAAATAAATTAAGATATAAATCTCAACAATTATGTAACAAGAAAGACAAGAGAAGGCAATATCGTCTGCTGAAGCAGTACCATAGTCAAAAAACCCAAAACCACATAATCTTTATTTGCAATATGTATAAACTTCCCCAAAATAACAATAATAATAATAAGTTCATAACTGTTAAAAGGTGCAAAAAGAGAGAATATGTACTATTCCACATTTTTTCTCCCTTTGCAAAACATCTTAGAATGTTGGTTTCTAAGACGGGTTTAACTAACAATCGTCTATGATTTAATGTTTTTTTTTAAGCCTTCAAACCTACTTTGAATTCATTTTCAATATATTTGTCTCAATAGAAAAAAATTCAAAAAATAAATGAAAACAAGGTGGCAATTTAAAGTGAAAACAAGAAATGAAAACAAAAATATTTTGTCCAAGTACACCCTAAAATTTCATAAAAATTTAATACCGATCAATAAACACACTTGGAAAATAATACACTTCCCTCCAATGCCCATGGCCTCCAAATCAATAGCCACACGGACAGTTTTACTACAAGGATGCTGCATCAAAAATAAAAATAAAATTTTATTAGTAATATTTTTAATACAACATATTTTAGATTTTAGATACCAATAAAATCATTCTAGCATTAGTAATTTAAAAGGAAAGACTTGATTTAAAGATATTATTGCCACAAGCACTACTTTAAATGGTGTTAAAAAAATTACTTATGTTTTAAAATTTACAAAATTATTTTTAAATGAAAAAATATTAAAATTGAAAATCATTTTCCTTTACAAAAATATTACAAAATTTCACATACGCGAACTTCTCTGAAAAATTATGTTTTCCTTATTCTCTTAGCTTCCATTAAAAAAACACATATCGGTAAAATAAAATAAAATAAATCTCACTTTAGTATGTAGTGACTCTTTCTACTTCTAACAAGTTTAGATTTCAGTAGGAAATCTCTAAATCATGATTTGAATGAAAGTAATAAAAAATAAGTTTTTGACTGAACTATAATTTAGTATGTACTTTATTAAATATACAACCTATACAAGCACTTCAACTTTTTTCGATCTTATAGACATATAATCTTTTTTATTTTATTTATAAAACATAATCTTTCTTAATTAGAGAAATAAAAAATGAAACATAATCTATTTGTTTAATAATTAAATCCAATTTACTGTAAAGTTAACATTACATAAGCCATGACCTTGATTAAAATATGGGAAAACACACTAGGCTTGTCCTAGGAGGAACTGATTATTACATGATAGAAAAAACATTTTACCTTTCCTGAGTTGGGCCCCTCAAATAGGACAACCATTTCAATTTCTTCTCCACAAAATTGTGCTTGCTTTTCTATGACTCCAGAATCAGGTCCTATTGCCCACATTATTTTTGAATCATCTTCAACATGCCTCATCTGCACAAAGACATAAACATTAATTTTTCAGTATAAAAGATAAAGAAGTACTTGTTGCAGAGAAATAAAGGCTGGAGAAACAATTCCTGTCTGAACAAATATATCACTTATAGGTAACTGATATTCTCCAGTTGCTAGATCAAAAAGGATAACATTGATCAAAGACAGTACCTTGATTTCACAACTTGCTAGATAGTCACATCTCACGTTGTTGGGACAACTCTCATGAAGATTGAAACAAAGAGTTCCTGCATTATGGTGTAAAACCATATTAAATGGTGCATCCCGTTTGGGGGTTGAACCTAGTCTGACATTTGTTCTCCTGGTTAAGTCCTCAATTTCTAGCAGAAGCTGGTAATCAAGGTATATAATTCTCAAAGAAACAAATGTTAATTACATGCTTACAAAAATTAAATCAAAATTATTTATATGTCCTTTACTTCAGTTTATATAGCTTCTGTTTACATTAGAGAGCAAAAATGCAAAGGACATTGTTTCACATACATCACACTTGATATGAAGACTGTTAATCACAATTTGAGCAGTTCCAATCAATGGCTTCGCAAGCTTAGCAAGCAACAAAATGCTCATTTCATTTGTATCCCAATCGAAACCCAGTTGCAGAAATCTCTGTAAAAGGTCAACAGAATGCTTGATCAAAATCATGGATATCTAGTAATATATCAATATTTAAAAGATAGAGCATAGAGTAATACACCTCATGAAAAATGAAGGGTGAAGAAGCAAACTACCTTAGAAAGCAAAGGTAATAGAAGTAGGAAAATCAAATATAATCATTTAGGTAGCATTTGGTGAGGTTGTACATAAGGTTCATAGATTCATTAATCATGGTCTTTAATGTTTAATTAGTAAGTAAAGCTTTAGTGGCCACTTGCTCTTAAAGATCACAAAAGCAGTGGTAGTAGAAGAGTAGAGGGCAACAAAAATAGAAAAAGTACCAGCTCCTAGTGATTGTAGTGGTGGTGTAAAATAACATGAAGGAAAAATAACAGATTTGGAATAGAATATGTTTCTCACATTAATCACAAAAACAGATGATGATAGTAATGCTACCCCTGCTCCCCCTCCCCCACATTATTTTCTCTCCCTACCAATATCACTTGAAAAGTGTAAAAATTATCAGAAGATTAAATATATATAAAAGCTGAAGGATTTGAAAGCAAAGAAAACTAAAACTTGATCACCAATAGTTGACCACCGCATCCCTCGCAGAGCCAAGCTAGGGGGCATGATCCTAGCGAAAACTCCTGCAGTTCAACTCTGTCCTACAAAAGAATTGCTCTAGTTCAGTACACATCTACCAAATATTCATAGTCTATAGAGTGTTCAAGATGTTTTGGTAAACTAATTAAAATTATTTCATAGAATAAAATGTGGGTTACTTACTAGAAGTCTTGGTTTTCGGAGCTTCAAATGTTTCTGGAGACACGAGAAAAAATAAATTAGTCCATATATCAAAGTATAAAATGCATGTCCGAAGAGAGCATAAAAAGTTTGTATTTATGTGTGGGTAGTGAAACCATAATAAGTAGAAGCTCTTTAACAACAGAGATAAGTATAATTGCAACAAAGATCAATGCAAAAAGCATATCCATAGAAATTTTCTTATGCAGGATTCAATTATTCAACAATTTCTATGAATAAAGGTAATACAAGCAATGAAGGGGTAAGTGCACACTTGGAATATCTCTCAAACGCCATAACCCCCTTTTTCTTCTTCCTCGTGGAGGAAAATTGAAACTCGAGAAGGAAAGAATCAGAAAGCGTGATGAAGGGGGAGACCCATGTGAAATATGAGAAGCTCCAAATAAAAAATTGTCAAAAATATAGTCAAATCAAATTGGGGGCAAAGGGGGAAGCATTGAAAAAGGTAAAGAGACAACCTTTCTGTAAAGAATATGAATATCTTCACACTTAACCAAGAGGGGGTGAATTGGTTAAGCCTTGGTAAATTAAAAAAATTTCTTTAATCAAAAACAAAGTTCCTAGGATCTTTATCACTTTTAAGAAAACCAAGAAACCTTATTCAATCAAGTAGCTCAGCCCCAAGGAATTCAATGAATCAAAACTGACTTTGTTGGTCAAGCAATTTAATCAAGAACACAATGAATATAATAAGATAAGGGAAAGAGAATCAACACACAAACAGATTTATACTGGTTCACTTCAACACTAGAAGCTACATCCAATTTTCTTCCAACCAACACTAGGTTAGAGTTCCACTATTATAATTTCCAGTTCTTACAATCAATTACAATGTCTCCCTTTATCAACCCTAGATAAAGAATAGAAATCTAAAAACCTCTTAGATTCTAAGAGACAAGAATCTGAGAACACTACTCAGTTCTTCCACCTAGAGAACCCCTTCTCTAGTTTCAAGCAAGAACCCAATTACAATAGCCAAATCACAACGAAAATCCATAACAAAAATTACAATCAGATTAAGGAGAGAAACAACCTGATGATCCAATGTATGCAATGCAAAAAGAAGTGACCAGATCAGGTTGAGTGATTACAAATCAATTAGCATAGCTTTCATTAATCTTGAAATGGTTTCAAGCTCCAAGAATGAGTCAAACACCCATGATCAAAGCACAATGGAGCAAGAATGATTAAACCCTTAGAAAACACTTTAGAATGCTCACAAGACTGTTTAAGCTCAGAAAATATGTATAGGTAATGTTCCACAAAGTTAGAAAAGCAGCTGAGCATCAGTCCTATTTATAACAAACTTTTTGTAACTGCTTGTAATCGATTAAACGTGCCTAATAATTGATAAAAACGCTCATGTAATCGATTAAATAAACCTTGTAATCGATTAAAATGTTCTACATAGTTTCTGGGCACGAGCAAGGAACAAAATAATCGATTATTCCGTCCTATAATCGATTAAGATAGGAAACTCCAAAATATCAAAATGCACTATGTAATCGATTATAAACTTTGGTAATCGATTAAAGCAGGAGTCTTTAAAAACTGAATGAACTGTGTAATCGATTACGATATGTGGTAATTGATTAAACCAACAAGACTTGTAAGCATTAACATATAGTGTAATCGATTACGAATTGTGGTAATCGATTAAAGCAGGAAGACGACTTTTCCAATTAAGCCTGTGTAATTGATTACAATACCTTGGTAATCGATTATCCCAGCATGACTTAAAATCATATATAAGCTATATAATCAATTACTACCCATTAATAATCAATTAAAGTGTTCGACAAGGCAGTTTATATGAAAACAAAGGTCAAATAATCGATTATTCCGATAGGTAATCGATTACATTGTTCTTGAAAGCTTTTCCAGAATAGACTAAGAACAAAATAATCCATTAAGTCTTTAAGGTAATTGATTAAACCAGTAGGAAATGTATTTTTCCAAAAGCCTTTGAATCAAATCAAAAACTTAATCAAATAACTAAAGCCTTGTGATTTTTATGAACCCAATTAATTTAATTATGGATTGATATGAATGCAATGCACTTGGATCACCAGAATTGCTTTTCTCTTACACATTTCACCCTAATTAATCTTCAAGGCATCCATTGCATGTTGAAAGCTCAAAACCAATGCTTGAATCACAATTCCTTTGCATTCTTTAAGTAGCTCCCCCTAAATCCAACACTTTCTCCTTTCTTTGGTTCTGTTCTTACCATCAAACTTCTAGTGGAGTTTGGAGCCTATCACCTCAACTCAACTCAACGACACAGCCTACTAAGCCAAAGCCAATCATAGATAATAAACTGAAATACTAAGAGATGATGCGGGACTCCTGCAACAAATTCGAAACGTGGTCTCAGAAACAGAACAAGATTAAGATTGGGATGGGGAAAATCAAGTGCGGGGAGGATAGGGTGGTACCAGTTTGGTGAGAAAGAGGGAGTTTGTTGGTGAGAACATCGAGGCCACAGTTGATGAGTTCGACAGGGAAGTGAAAGGCCATATGAACAGTGAGCTTCAAATTCCCGGAAGTGGTGGAAGAGAATGTGTGAGAGAATGAACAGGCGCGAGCTAGAGAATGAAAAATTGAACACTCAATTTTAAATTTTAAATACAAATTCAAAAATTTAAGAGGGGAGGTACAAAAGTAAAAAAGACATTCAATTTAAGACGGTTTTACGAAAATCGTCTTTGAGCACTAGGTTTCTAAGACGGTTTTACGAAAACCGTCTTAATAAAGTTTAACTTAATTTCAAAAATTCCACCGTTGCACCCTTCTAAAATGGGTATCCTACAACCGTTTTAAAACATGCGTCTTAAAAGACCCTTTTTCTAGTAGTGATTTTGAGCTTACTGATGGAGTAGAGAATATAACTACTGACTGTACACTGACGACCCATCATCAGTTAGACATTCTTTGAGACAAGCTATTTGCATTACGGTAACCAAGAGCTAAAGCAACAAGAAACACTGGCATGACTGATGAGTTGCTTTTGATTAATTAGAATAGTAAACATTTGGGAAGTATATAGAAATATATAGAATGATATGATATGTAAATACACAATTTTGAAAAAAAAAAATAAACTAACCTATATTTTCTTTTATTAATAAGAAATAAACATGATATTAAAGACTTTATAATACTCACATACATGCTTAACTAACTTTTTTTGTTGTTGTTAAAATTAAGCTATATGAATATTAATGCATCATCATTAACTAAAATATAATTATGTCTTTATATAATTATATACAATATTAAATAATTTATAATGGTCTTAACTAAATCTTACTCAAACTTACATTATTTTAAAAAATTCAAATCAAAATCATTAAAAATAAAGACACATTTCTGGAGATACATAGATCACTGCCAAATAGATTACTTTTTCTGATATTTGTGAACTCCTAATTTCTGCATAGTTAACTTTGACATTTTCTTATATGCTATTTTTTTATATATAATATGGAAATATAAGAAGACGTTCTAAAGATAACATTGTCTAGGGTGTTACATTATAAATTTGAAATCTCATGTCCAGAGCTTCATTAAGGTGTTAAGTTTAACATATAAGTTTCCATAGACTCATAACTCATGAAAACTATTTATTGACCATTTATTACCATTATTTGTCCAGAAAATCAGACTTCATCAGTATATGATAATCTATTACTTAAGCTTTGATGAACACTTTAATCGATTACAGTTGAGTTGTAATCGATTACACTTCACAATCACAGAACAAGTCTTCTTGTGATAATTGATTATAAGATGGTGGTAATCGATTACTTGGCACGTTTTTGAAACAAGACTTCCTGTGTTAAGATTACACGATAATTAATCGATTACTTTGCTCATATATTTTTTCCAGAAAGGTCAAGAACACTTTAATCGATTAAATATGATATTAATCGATTACAAAAGTGGAATTAATCATTTACATTGACTATTTAATCGATTACATTCAGTTATAACAGTTTTCTATAAAAATTTGTTGGGTCTTTTGAAAAGAACAAATTATTACACAATGAAATTTTCATAGATTTTAAAAAGTCTTCTAAAGTGAGAAGAGATACTTCGAGTCACTGAGCCCTTGTCCCAAAAATTCTAGATCTTCATGTTACTTTGACCTAAGGTCCATATTTAACCAACATATTTGTCTCCTTTGACCTAAGGTCCATATTTAACACTTTGGTTTGTTAAAATTATTTTCACTCCTCTTCACACTTTGTCAATTTTTGTGAATGTTTCCCATGGCTAGGGAAAGGTTCCCATCGAATGGCTTCCCTAGATTCAACTCACAAAAATTATGAAAATTTTAAACATTCCTGGGTAGATTTTGAGAAATACAAAGAAAATTGAAAATAAAATACTCAGACTACTTAGAAAAAAATTAAAAAAAAATTGCCACAGGGTCTAGGGACCCTAAAAAATATATAACAGTTCTTAAAACACAAAAACCCTTTTCGAAACTCAAGTGAAAAGTCAAAACAAGTTTTAGTAAAAATAAGTTGTACCATCCAGGACCCATAAAATACACGTGTCCACTTACATGGCACTTCCATACACGTGTCAACCCTCCATGTCAGCCCTGCTATAGGAGCACAGACACCTCCCCCGCTGCAGTCGGGTTGTTGAATCTCACATGTTATCTTTAACGCTTATTTATTCAAATGTTATTGATAATGTTGCGATCTACAAGGATTGTTACTCACTGTAACAGCCCCGACATTCAAGGACCAGAGGCTCCCCCTCCATGCTATATATAAGGTTCCATCTAACCCTTCAACATACAATTGATTCACGGTGAGCACACCGATTCATATCGAAAGACATATACTCTCAGCACTCATTCATGGATACTTGAGCATATCTATGCTCAACCTATTCCTACTTATACTCATTTGCATACATTATTCTTTCATAATTGATGTACTTACTTGGGCGTTAGAGTCCTTTCCTTTGTTTTGCAGGTCCCCCTTCTTAACAAGGTTGACTCATCATCCGACGTGCAAGATTTGAAACCCATCTTGGTAAGAACATTTGTCTCCCACCATCGGATCGCGGTAAAACTTACCTTGCGGCCTCCCTTTTCTTTTCCCTTTTTCACCAATGGTCAGTACACGATCTATCTCAGATGTTGTACCCCCTAGAAAATTTCAATCCTCCCCAGACAGCCATGCCCAATACAGACACCCTTCAGCAACTCCAAACCCGCATTGCAAAGATGAAACAATGTCACGAGGAGGAACTCCAAAACCTGAAGGCTGATCACGATCAGCTGGAGGCTCGAGTGAGACGATCCCAATGTGATGAACACTCGGCTCGTACAGTGACCTAGCGTACTCAAGGGGAATCACACCTTCGACACACCGTCAAACCTCAAGATGGACCCAACTTATCACAAATATAATGTCTAGGAGGGCAAACAACTTGCAGACACTCGTTTGTCAACCATATCATGGAAGTTGACCTACCTTTGGGTTGGAAATTGTTAGATATAGGGGGAGCTTGAAGAGGATCAAGATGTCGGGGCTCTTAGTCTTAGATAAGTTTTAGCTTTCTACATTTCATTCAATTGAAGGCATATGTAATCTTTAGATGTCTAAGAGTTTCATCTTATGATCCATTGCATTGTATAAACATCATTCATAGGCTTGCATTCATGGTTTTCATAAAATCACATATTTTGTGAAAAGCATTAAAGTTTTCATGATTGCATAAAAAGCTAAATGTTCACTGGTTAAGTTTTGAAAAAAAACTATTTCACACTGCTTTAATCAATTACCAATATATGGTAATCTATTACTTAAGCTTTGATGATCACTTTTATCGATTACAGCTAAGTCGTAATCATTTTTACACAGCACAATCACATAACAAGTCTTCCTATGATAATCGATTACGAGATGGTGGTAATAGATTACTTTGCACGTTTTTGAAACAAGACTTCCTGTGTTAATCGATTACATGGTGAATTAATCGATTACTTTGCTCATTTATCTTTTACAGAAAATTCAAGAACACTTTAATCGATTAAATATGACATTAATCAATTACACAAGTGGAATTAATCAATTACATTCAGTTATAACAGTTTCCTATAAAAAGTTGTTGGGTCTTTTTAAATGAACAGATTATTACACAACAAAATTTTCATAGATTTTAAAAATTCTTCTAAAGTGAGAAGAGATACTTTGAGTCACTTAGCCCTTGTCCCACAAATTCTAAATCTTCATGTTATTTTGAAAGATTTCTTCTTGGGCAAGATTATTATAAAAAAGTTCTTGGAGAGTTTGTTCTAAAATTTGTTTTCATTCAACCTGGATCAAGATTGGTAAATCATATGCATTCATATACTTTGAATCATCGGGTTGTCTCTCTCCATTAAACTTATAATAATCAAGACATAGAGAACCCTTTTCTATTCTTCCCTCTAGAGAATCCTACTATAGAAAAGCTTAAAAAAACCTTTTTGCAATAGCAACTAACAAGTTGAAATGTAAAAAAGAATTACAACTAGAGTTTAGAGGAGAGATACAACCTTATGATCCAAGGAATGCAAATGCAAATGTTTACCAATCAATGATCAGGTTGAAAGAAAGCAAGTTTCAGACCAAGCTCTCCAAGAAACTCCTTTGAAATCTTGTCCAAAGAGAATTCTACCAATGATTCGTGAGAATCTTGAATTGTAGACAAGAGCTTTATTGCTCAGTGTATTTCCTCTCAGTTCAGAAGCCTTTTTGAATATCAATGAAAATCTCAAAATTGTAATGAATGAATCTTTCAAAAGACTTAACAACTTTATATAGAAAAACTGATGTAACTGAATGTAATCGATTAATAAGTCCATGTAATCAATTAATTACTCTTAAGTAATTGATTAATTTTTCATTTAATCGACTAATTTGTTCTTGAGCTTTCTGAAAAAGATGTATGAACAAAGTAATTGATTAGCACAGTTTTTCCATTTCACAAAAGTGCTTAGTAATCTATTACAGATAAATGGTAATCGATTAACACAAATAGTACTTGTTCTGTGTTTGTACTGAGTAATCGATTACTTAATGCTGGTAATCGATTATTCTGTTCTTCAAGGCTCAAGTAATAGATTATCAAATTGTGGTAATCAATTAAGGTAGTCAAAAAGAGTTTTTCCAAAGACTTGAACCGTGAGTACTTGGCTTTTATGCAATCATGAAATCTTGAAGCTTTTTCACAAACCATGTGCTTTTGTAAAACCATGAATGCAAGCCAATGAATGATGTTTATGCAATGCTATGGATCATAAGATGAAGCTCTCATACATCTAGATATTTCAAATGCCTTCAATTGAATGGCATGTTAAAAGCTAAAAACTCATCCAAGCTTCAGCATACATCTTGATCCTTCTTCAAGCTCCCCTTTTATCTAACAATCTCCCCCTTTTTGGCTTTGATCATGCCAAACTTCAATTGACATGTTGAACCTTGGTGTTCTTTTAAAGGAGTTGATTTTCAGGAGCTTGTACTTGATATTTGAAAATGAAATCAGCTTCTTGCCAAGAACAAATGTCAAGTATACTTTGCACAAACAATTTACATTCATACATATGTAAATTGATAGTCTTTATGTTTTCTAGCCTAGAGGTAATTTCTTCCAAGGAAGAATTTGTTTCAGCTCTATGCTCATGTTGTAGAGGTAGCACAACATCCATTTTTTGAATCATTAAGGATTCAAAAGGTGTCCATTTTTGTTGTGCAAGACCAGCTTCAGCTTCCTCTTCCTCTTCATCTTCTTCACCTTCATCAGCTTCCTCTTGTGGAGCTTGTTCTCTAGCCACTAGCCACCCATTAGGTGTCTTTATAAAGCCTATCTTGTTGAGGTGCTTCCCAATGATGAGGTTGGTGATGTTTGTGGTGTTGTCCACTACCTCATTGGAGACATCAATCTTAAAATAGTCAATAAACCTATAGATTAAAATAACATATGGAAATTGATAGTTGATTAATCTAGCAGACTTCAACATAGTCTCCACAAAGACAAGAACCCAGTTAATCTGAATTCCATTCTTCATGCCATGCACCAGTTGCAAGTCATCATCTGCTATTTGTGCATGATTTGTGGACCTAGGGGTAATGACATAAGTGATTATGTAATGCAACAATATATTTTCCCCAGTCATATTTCTAACACCTAGTCTTGTCTTCAGCCTGGTTTGAGGATCCAGCAACATACCTTTGTATGTGTCAATCTTGTTGTATCCTCCAATCTCTTCATTAAACCTCCTCATTCCTTCAAAGGAGATCCCAGCCACAACATTCCAAACATCTTCATCAATCACCATAGGAACTCGGTTCTTGGGAATGAAGAACGCCATCCATGCTGGCTTTGGCACAAGTGTAGAACACTTTGACTAGCTCAAGGTAGAATGTACCCTTTAATTCAAGGAATTTCTTCAATCCTTGAGCCTCTAGCATAGCAGGGAATTGAAATCCCTCATAAACCAGTCAAGCTCTAAATACTTAGGAGGCATCGCTAGCTTGGTAGCATTGAACTGCATATAGTTTATCCTTTCAGTGTTATTAGTGAACCAGGTAGAGATTCTGTCCATAGCAGCATTTGAGGATTCTCCAGCCTTCCTCTTGATGGTTTTGGTTCTTTTAGGAGCAGATGGGTTGGACATGGTGTTTGGGTTGAAGAAAAGAATAACAGAAGGTGGGTCAGTGACATAGAGGAGAAGACACAAACACAAAATGATTCTGTGGTACTTGAGAGAGATAGAATTTTAAGTGTTAAGTGAATCAACTTTGAAGTTTGTATTTATAGAGTTTTGTAGGTCAAATTTGAATTTCAAATACCTAGTAAAAGCTTATATTGTGTTTCAAGAGATATAAATGAGACTAACACAAATTTGAATTTGAATTTAAGATAAGATATGTCAGTTAAGATTTTTGAAAATAGTGCAATTTTTGCAGAAATGCCATAGATAATCGATTACATAAGCATGGTAATCAATTATTTCATAGCAAAGTATGTCTCTAAGCAAAGCGTAATCAATTAATATGAGTCGTAATCGATTACTCCAGAGATATATGAAAGTAAAAACAACTCTCAAGCATTAAGTAATCGATTAAAATACAAGGTAATCGATTACTCCAAAGTTTTTGTTTCATAAATAACTTTTTTAGCAGTAGGTAATCGATTAATTTGATATAGTAATAGATTACACTAGATGTTTTCTGTTTACGGATTTCATTTAGACAACAAGTAATCGATTAATTTGATAGCGTAATCGATTACTTTAGAGGTTTGAATTTTGAAATACACTGAAAAATACCAAGTAATCGATTAAGTCGCATTGTAATCGATTACTCCAGTGAAGTTTTGGCTCTAAAATTCACTATAAACCTCAAATAATAGATTAAAACACACAGTAATCGATTAAAGCAGACAATTATGTAAAGTGAACTGTGTTTTTTCCAGCAGGTTTTCAAATTTTTTAAGCACATGTGATGAATAACTAATCTAGATGGTATATCATGTAGTTAAGCACATATAAGCATGCTAGCATATATTAAATTCATCAAGAATACCTAGCATGTTGGATATAGGGGAGCAACATGAAGAATAAAGTCTATGACTTAGAAGAATGTTTTGAGCTTTTCACATACCTTGAAGATTGTAATTCAAATGAAGTGTAGGACAAGCCAATCTTTTGATCCTTGCATTCCATGCACATACTCATTAACATGCTTAAATGTTTTTCATTAAAACATCAAAGCTACTCACTAATTCAAAAAGGATTTAATTCAGTAATGTTTTTGGAAAATGTAATTTTATTGTTTTAATCGATTACATAGTAGATTAATCGATTATTCAGTTCATGTTTAAAACTGGAAAAGCTTTGATGAACATCATAATCAATTACACAGCGGATTAATTGATTATTTGGTTCATATTTGAAACTGGAAAGCTTTGCTGAACACTTTAATCGATTACTCATTTCTTGTAATTGATTATATAGTGTAAAATGGTTTTTGTTCCTTGCTGTGATAACCGATTACCATTACTCGTAAAAGTTTACATTGGCTATTTTGAAAAAGCTTGCTTTGCTGCTTTAATCGATTACTGATATTTTTAATCGATTACACAAGCTATTTTTTGAAACAACACTTTTCTGATTTAATAGATTACAACTCGGATTAATCGATTATTTTGTTTGTTGTTGAAACCCAAAATGTGCCTTGAACACTTTGATCGATTAAGTGACAATTTAATCGATTACATATGATTTTTAATTGATTATTTGGCATGTGTAATCGATTACAGGTTGTAACAAAATTCTGTTATAAATAGAAGGAAGGCTTGGCTTGTTTTTAACTTGAACACTTCGTATTTTCTGAGTATACACAAGCCTTCTAAGAGTTTAAAAGTGATTTTCTAGGTTTACTAACTTCTTGTTCCACTCTTTAATCTTCATGGGTATTGAATGATTTTTGGGCAAGAAACTTCAAGATTTTAATGGAGAGCATGTTCTGAAATTTTGTTTTCTACTATTCAACCTTGATTGGTAATTCATATGCATTCACATTCATTGGATCATTGGGTTGTTTCTCTCCATAATCTTTGATTGTAATTTCGTTTTTGTAATTTCTGTTATTTGATGCTATTGTAAATGGGTTCTTGAAGCTTGGGCTAGAGTAGTGTTCTCTAGGAAAGAACAGAGTAGTGTTCTCTAGGTCTTGTTCATTAGAAGTCTAATAGGGTTTTAGATTTCTATTCTTTATCTAGTGTTGATAAAGAGAGTTTGTTGTAAAGCTTGTATGAACATAAATTTATAATAGTGGAACTCTAATCTAGTGTTGATTAGAAGAAATTGGATGTAGCTTTTCTTGAGAAGTGAACCAATATAAATTGCTTGTGTTGATTGTCTTTATCTCTATTTCTACAAGTCATCTTGTTCACTTGTTCTTGGGGTCATTATTCAATAAGTTTTGTTTTGAGCTATTGGTTTCTTGAGCTGAGTAATTTGATTGAGTAAAAGCATTCTTGGTTTAAAAGTGATTAAGATCCTTTAACTTTGTTTTTATAAATAAATTTTATAAGACCAAGTTTAAACCAATTCACCCCCCTCTTTGTAATACCTTAAATTTTAAGCATGTGATTAAGCCTAGATTAAGTCATGATTAAGAGTAATGAACATGCTTTAGAATCCCTAAGAGAAAAGCTTGAGAAAAGAAGGAGAAAACAGATTCGAACAAGTGGCGCTAACCACGTGGGGTCTGGCGCTAACCGCGCGGAAGGCTTAAATAAGGGCTGTGCTTTCGGCCTGTTGACGCTATTAGCGTGGATATGGCGCTAATGGCGTGGGCTATTCAAACCTATGGCGCGGTCAGCGCGAGATCTGGCGCGAGCCGCGCGAGAGGATTAAATCAGGCCAATTGTTTCGGCCATTCCACGCCACCAGCGTGGAGTTGGCGCGGACAGCGTGGCTTGGCCGAGTTTGTGGCGTGATCAGCGCGGGAATGGCACGATCCGCGTGGGACTTTTGGGCAGCCTATATATAAAGCTCATTTGGACGAAAATGGAAGAGAGGAAGAGAGAGAAAAAGCCATTGTTGAGAGAGAGAGCTTTGTAACTTCTCCATCTTTCATCTGAACACCTCCGACCCAACTGAGAAAGTGTTCAGAGCCTCGAGATAAGCTAGTGACTCGGCTTTATTCTCGGCAAGAGGCGGTAAACGGCGAGATCGAGATTTCTAAGGGAGCCCTTCGAATCGAAGAATCAAAGGCAAAGGAAGCTTTGTTTGAGCGATCTGCCTTAGGGAAAGTGATTCCCTGGTGTGTCTGGGCTACACAGAGGTAAGAAACTCGAGCTTTAGCCGTTGATTTTGTGTTTGGGTTTTTGGTTGGTTTTGAATACCTAGAAAGCTGTTTTTGGAGGTGTTAGAGCCGTTATTAGGCTTGGACTCTGTAGAGTTTTATGCTTAGAGGGTTGTTCTAAGGAAGTTAGAGCCTTGAATCATCATTATTGATGAAGTTTGATTTTGGCTCTGAGTATGTATGAGCAGAGGTAAAAGGCTAGTGATATGGCTAGTATGAACCTTAGAGCAGTTGACAAAGTTGCTCATAAGATAGTATAGATGTTGTTTGTCATCTGGAATTGATGATATTGAGAAGTTTGGTATCGAGCTAGAGTAAACGTGGTTAGGCTTTATGTTAGCCTGATCAGAGTCTTAGTGGAGACTCTGTAGCCTTGTATAGGCTGAGAGGGATCCTGTTGAGGATCTGAGAATCACTTGTGAAGTGATTTATTATATGTATATAGAAAGGATGATAGTTTCCTTTCGCTTGAACGGCTTAGAACCGTACTTGATGAGTTATGTGCTTGTTCTTATGTAGGACGTGAGCCTGATAGCTTTGGTGGTGTTGACCACGAGGCCGGGAGAGCCGGTGATCTGTCTAGAGCAGGTAAGCTCTTGGTTCTTGTTTGTGTATCTTTTGCTGTGTTCCACCATTCACTAAGTGAGGTGATGGTTCTGATATGCGTGAATGCATGTATATGGATGTTGTGTGAGACTGTTAATGCCTATTGATTGATGATTTGTGCCCTGTGAAAGGGAATTGAGATGTGTTGATATGCTATGCGTGAAATGTGAACTGAACCCTGTGATGGGGGATTGATCTACATAGCTATGATTTGATTGAAGGGTAGCATGTCTGGCTGATTATGAAACTTGAATATGCATGCTGTGCTTGACTAGTATCCTATGGTAGTAGGATAGATGATTGAGATTGAGGAAGACCTGTTGAGAGATGTGCCTGTGATATGGACGTAGCCTCCTGCAGGGAGATGTTCCCATATACACAGAGGTAGCCTCCTCAGGCAATTGTATTGTGATAGAGGATGAGATGTTCCTGTGATATATAGATGAAGCCTCGTGAGTAGA
>PYAF01000713.1:39836-58615 GCA_007407185.1 Glycine tomentella | reverse complement strand
GATAGATGATTGAGATTGAGGAAGACCTGTTGAGAGATGTGCCTGTGATATGGACGTAGCCTCCTGCAGGGAGATGTTCCCATATACACAGAGGTAGCCTCCTCAGGCAATTGTATTGTGATAGAGGATGAGATGTTCCTGTGATATATAGATGAAGCCTCGTGAGTAGAGATGTACCTATATACACAGAGGTAGCCTCCTCAGGCAATTGTATTGTGATAGAGGATGAGATGTTCCTGTGATATATAGATGAAGCCTCGTGAGTAGAGATGTACCTATATACACAGAGGTAGCCTCACCAAATGGAGATGTACCTGATATATATAGACGAAGCCTCGTGTGAGAGATGTTCATATATATACAGAGGAAGCCTCCGATAGGTATATACAGGCAGGAGATGTACCTAGTATATAGAGGTAGCCTCCCTGAGTGGAGATGTTCCTATATACTTAGATGTAGCCTCTGCATGATAGTTATGAGTATTGATGAGCTTAGTCTGATTGTGGTCAGACAGAGATGCATTGTTGTGCATGAGTATTGATGAGTGATTCACTGATTGTGGTCAGATGAATACATATTGATGATACTCTGATGTTGATATGGATTTGTGTGGATACACTATTTTCATGTATATGTGTATGGAAGTGAACCGGGGGAAGGAAATACCTTCAAGGGCCCTGAGTTTACTGGGATTTTATATCTCACCCCGTGTGTGGGGCTTATGTTTTGCAGGTGATTCCTCATGAGGAGCAGATAGATCCCAAGGCAAGAGGCCTATGCAGGGATAGCTGCTGTTTCTAAACCTTAGGCTTAGATGACATGAGCTTACGGCTCTGATGCTTTGTATTTAGCCTTTGGTTTTGATTTTGTTGTACCCTGAGAGGATATTTGTACAGTTTTGTACTTAAACAGAGATGTATGTATATTCACCATATTATGTGTACAGTGTTATGCAGATGACATTTGATGATGTCACTTTTAGTATATGCTTCCAAACTGCTTAAACTCTGATTAATTATGTGTTATTGTGGATTATGGTTAGTAATGACCCTGATGATTGAGGGGGCGTTACACTCTTGGTTATTGTGGGTATTCCTATTATTTTCAATTGGTATCAGAGCAGGTTCTTGAGTGTTATTCAAGATCACTATCTTTCTTTAAGAAGAGAATGAATACCACACAAATTACCTTCAAGGAAGGTGCCTCCCTCAATCGTCCTCCGATGTTTGAAGGAGAGCACTTCAGTTTTTGGGAAAATAGAATGAAAATATTTATTCAACCAGGTGCTTGGAATGCTATAGAGAAAGGTCCTGTGATTCCTATAAAAACTGTTGGTAATGATATGATTCCCAAAGAATGGGATGAAATGACAGATGCTGAAAGGAGAGTTGTCCAATATGATTTTAAAGCTAAGAATATGATTACTTCTGCACTTTTTTCTGATGAATTCTTTAGAACTGTTAGGTGCACAAGTGCAAAGGAGATGTGGGAAATGCTGGAGATAACTCATGAAGGTACAGATGAAGTAAGAAGATCAAGAAAACATGCCTTAATCCATGAGTATGAAATGTTCAAGATGAATACCACTGAAAGCATATCTCAGCTTCAAACAAGATTCACTCATATAGTTAATCATCTTCTTGGTCTTGGAAAGATCTTTGATGCTGAAGAGTTAAACATCAAAATCTTGAAGTGTCTCACAAGAGCATGGCAACCAAAGGTGACAACAATCAAAGAATCAAAAGATCTATCCAAAATGCCCATGGCTGCACTATTTGGTAAGCTTCTTGAGTATGAACTTGAAATGTCACAACTAACCAATGTAGAAGATGCAGAGAAGAAACACAAAACCATAGCCTAGAAAGCTGCATCCTCAAAGGTTGAAAAAGTAGAAAACTCAAGTGAAGAAGATGAACAGGACAACATAAATTTAATTGTCAAAATATTCAGCAAGTTCTTGAAAAGAAACAAGAACAGAAAGTTCACAAAGAACAACAACAACAACAAAAGGAGTGACAACAACTTCATTTGCTTTGAATGTGGAAAACCTGGCCACATCAAATTTGAATGCTTTATCTTTTTGAAAAAGCAACAAGGTGAAAATAAGATAAACAAAGAAGGAAAGTCCAAGAAAGCCTCTATAGCTTGGGAAGATAATGAGTCAACAACTTCTGAATCATCAACTGAAAATGAAGAAAGAAATATGTGTCTCGCTTCCACAATTAATGAAAATGATGATCTCTCAATTGCTGGAACTGAGGTAAGTTCTGAACTTGATCAAGTTATTGATGCTTTTCAAGAAATGCATGAAGAAGACCAAAAGCTTGCAAAATCCAATAATAAGCTAAAAGGAAATCTTAGATGGCATGTTGCAAAAATTACAAAATTGCAAACTGAAATTTGCAACTTGAAAGAAGAAAATGAAAAACTTGTTTCAAGTTACAAAATGAATGGATGTGTATGTGCTTCTTCTTCATCTAATGTTGACAAATATAATATGTTGCAAAAGGATTTTCATGATTACAAAAGAAGTCAAGGAGAAAAATACATTTTACTCTTATCCAAGAATAGTGATTTGATTGATCTTTTGAGAAAGCTTTACAAAGCAAATGCAACTTGGCTGAAATGTTGAGTGTGTAGAAATATGCTGGAGATACTTCTGGTTTGGGTTACAAACAAGGCTCAAAGCCTTTTGGAAAAACTATATTTGTATCACCAAAACATAAAAATCAAAAGAATTTCAATAACTCAAAGATCAATCCAAATGCTTACTTGAGGAATTCATCAAAATCTGTAACATGCAACTATTGTATGATGAAAGGACAGACATCTTATAAATGCTATGCTAGGAGATTCTATGTGCCAAATGGAGATTGTATTTGGGTGCAAAAGAAGAAGAAATTAGCTAACCCCTATGGACTCAATCAATTGGGTACCTTTCTCTATAAATTGATTTGAATTTTACAGGTATGTCTAAGAGCAAGATCTTCATTATGGTATTTTGATATGACTGGTGACATGTCAATGCTCACAAATTTGACTCTTAAAGATGGTGGATTTCTCACCTATGGAGACAACAACAAAGGGAAGATCATTGGAGAAGGCAATATAGGAGACAGCTTCAAAACCAAAATCAGAAATGTTCTTTATGTGGAAGCTTTAAAGCACAATCTCCTAAGTATAAGCCAACTTGGTGATAAAGGGTTCGAAGTGTCATTCAGTGACCATTGCTGCATGATATGTGATGGACAAAATGGTGAGATGATCCACATAGGTAAAAGAAAAGGTAATATCTATTTACTCTCCATAGATCATGCATTCTTTCACAACACTTCTTGCTTAATAAGTAAAATTGATGAATCTTGGCTATGGCATAGAAGGGGAAGTCACATTAACATGCATCATATGAACAAGCTAATTAAAAAGGATTTAGTCACTGGCTTACCTAAACTCAAGTTTAAGAAGGACAAATTATGTGATGCTTGTCAAAAGGGGAAACAAACAAAAACTTCTTTTCAAAGCAAAAATGTTATTTCTACTTCAAGACTCCTTGAATTACTTCACATAGATTTGTTTGGCCCCTCTAGAACTATGAGTTTAGGAGGTAATTGATAAGTGCCACATTTTAGTAAAAATAGGATTCAAATATGGCACTTATCCGTTATTTTAATTGATTTAGTCACAAGATTACCCTAGAAACCTAGTCAAATGATGATTATGTAAAAGTAAGTCATGCTTTCATATTTCGAAAAGATTTCGTCCAATTAACTGGTTCAATTTTGCTAGGTCTGAAGGTTATGAAAGAACCAAGCTTGTGAAACTAGGAGCATGGAGTGAACTAAGCAAAGAAAGAAGCCTCAAACAGCAAACCAAGCCCAATAAGCACCAAGGCCCAACAATTCCTTCATGACTAAGCTTTAACTCGCCTGGGCGACCAATTCATGCTTATTTCACTCGCCTGGGCGAGCACAAGTCCCCTGGAACCGCCATTAGCTTGCCCAGGCGCCCCATTTATGAAGGATTTGGTGGCCTGGGCGACCAGACCAAGCAGCAGGCCAAAAACTATAAATAGGGACGGATTTTGAAGGCCAAGGCATCATTCTTCACTCCATTTCTCTCCCACTTTGCTGCTTGTTCTTGTTTCTTGCTTATTTAAGTTCCTAAGTGAGTGTAGAACCTAGGGAAGTGAGGTAGAGTGAATTGTGTAAGGAGATTCTGCCGAAGAGAGGGTCGATGACGAGCTTAGCCGATGATTCCCTCAAGGAGGTTCTGCCCATGTTCGCTTAAACTTCCCTAAGGATTGGACGTACTCTTCTTATCCCTATGCTATTTTAATTATTTATGCATTGTTCTATTTCTTGTTGGTGATTTTATTCTACGCTTAATGCTTAATTCTAATTAACCGTTAGTTTCATGAAATTAACCCTAAAGGCGACTGGAAAGTAAATTTAGGGTTTGAACTGAATTTAATCACTCGTTACGTTACATTGCTAGGAATAGGGCTTAATGTTTCGATCGCATTAAACACGTGATTAAAATTCTTAATGCTTGGGTATTTAATTAAATATGCGAGGAATCGATATTTAGTAAAATATCCTTAGGACCATAATTGCGAGGAATCGAATTAGGGTTACTTAGACGTGTGTGGCAATAAGAATAGAACATGCGTAGGTAAAATCAATTAAAAGGGATAAGCAAGACGAAATCCAATCCTACACTTACTTGACTTGTATTTGTTTATTTATTTCCTGTAATTGTTATTTGTTTTTCCGTTATCTTTATTTTACGCAACAAAACAAACAAATGAATCTTTGCTTTTTATCATCTGTATATAACTACTAAACTGTTAACAATTTAAATCAACCGACGTAAACTCAAATCCCTGTGGATACGAACTTTTATAAATTCGAAACTTACAGTGATAAAACAGTACGCTTGTCGTGTGAAAATCTGTAACAGTAATTACTATGGGCTTGTCATTGTAGATGATTACTCTAGATATACATGGACTTTTTTTTTTGAAATCCAAGACTGATGCTTTCAATGCTTTTAGAAAATTGGCCAAACTTGCTCAAAATGAAAAGGGAAGCAAAATTATCTCAATAAGAAGTGATCATGGTGGAGAATTCCAAAATGAACTCTTCTTAATGAGACAAATTTGTCGAAATATTTTTGGGCTGATGTTGTAAGTACAGTTTGATACAGTTTGAATAAATTGCTAATAAAGCCTATTTTGAAGAAAACTCCTTATGAACTATACAAATGTAGAAAACCAAACATTTCTCAAGAACTCCATTTAGATGAATTGGATTCTTATTCTTGAGGAAATAATAATTAAGTCCAAGAGGTTAATGAATTACCCTTTTTCATATGTTGTTCTTGTTTCTAGGTTTATTGATTAATATAGATGTCTCTAATGAGGTTGTTGACAACACAAACTCAAGCAACAACCTCATAAAAGAGAAACATCTCACAAAGCTAGGGATGGTCAAAACCCCTCAAGGATGGCAAATGGCTGGCCAACAAAACCCTGCTGTTGTTTCTGGAAATGAAGAAGAAGCTGATGAAGAGGCTGAAGAAGAAGACTCTACTCAACCATCTTACAGTCCATTTGAATCACTAATGATTCAAAAGATGGATGGATTATTGTCCCTACATCATGAGCATAGGGCTGAGACAAATTCAGTCTTGGAGGAGATAAAATCTAGGCTAGAAAACATATAGTCTAAACTTATCTTTGATGATTTTGAATTCTTTTAGGATTTCTATGTTTTCTTTCTAATTTCTTCAAAGTTTCTTGTATTTCCTCTTGTTTTTCATCTGCTTTCTTTTTTTTTATTAATGTACTGTTCCTCCCTTATTGATTAATGAAGTCTTTATTTTTCTCCTTCTCATTATTTGTTGTGCTAGTTTTTGTCTTTGATAAGCCAAATAGGGGGAGAAATATTGATTGATATCATGCTCTATTGTGCTTTGTTTTTCTGATGAGTTTTGCACAAATTAAAAACTAATGAATTATCTAAGTAAGGGGGAGCAAATTGAGCAAATTGAGTCTAAAGAAGCAACTAATGCAAGTTAATGATAAATGTTTATGCAAGCATATCTCTTAACACTTGTTCTTGGCAAAGAGGCTTATTTGCTTTCAGGTTTACAAAATTCAAAGTCTTCTATTTTTAATCCCTCAAAGTACTTCAAAATCAAACACATGGTCAATCAAATATTCGGCATGTTCAAAGCCAAAAAGGGGGAAATTGTTGGATAAAGGGTGAGCAACATGAAGAATGAAGTCTATGACTTAGAAAAATGTTTTGAGCTTTTCACACACCTTGAAGATTGTAATTCAAATGAAGTGTAGGAGAAGCCAATCTTTTGATCCTTGCATTGCATGCACATACTCATTAACATGCTTAAATGTTTTTCATTAAAACATCAAAGCTACTCACTAATTGAAAAAAGATTTAATTGAGTAATATTTTTGGAAAAATGTAATTTTATTGTTTTAATTGATTACATAGCAGATTAATCGATTATTCAGTTCATGTTTAAAATTGGAAAAGCTTTGATGAACATCATAATCAATTACACAGTGGATTAATCGATTATTTGGTTCGTATTTGAAACTGGAAAGCTTTGCTGAACACTTTAATCAAATTACTCATTTCTTGTAATCGATTACATAGTGTAAAATGGTTTTTGTTCCTTGCTGTGATAATCGATTACCATTACTCGTAAAAGTTTACATTGGCTATTTTGAAAAAGCTTGCTTTGCTGCTTTAATTGATTATTGATATTCGTAATCGATTACACAAGTTACTTTTTGAAATAACACTTTTCTGATTTAACCGATTACAACTCAGATTAATCGATTATTTTGTTCGTTGTTGAAACCCAAAATGTGCCTTAAACACTTTGATCGATTAAGTGACAATTTAATCGATTACATATGTGTTTTAATCGATTATTTGGTGCGTGTAATCGATTATAGGTTGTTACAAAATTCTGTTATAAATAGAAGGAAGACTTAACTTGTTTTTTAATTTCAACACTTCATATTTTTTGAGTATACACAAGCCTTCTAAAAGTTTAAAAGTGATTTTCTGGGTTTACTAACTTCTTGTCCCACTCTTTAATCTTCATGGGTATTGAATGATTTTTGGGCGAGAAACTTCAAGAGTTTAATGGAGAGCATGTTCTGAAATTCTGTTTTTTGCTATTCAACCTTGATTGATAATTCATATGCATTCACATTCATTGGATCATATGGTTGTTTCCCTTCATAATCTTTGATTGTAATTTCATTTTTGTAATTTTTGTTATTTGATGCTATTGTAAATGGGTTCTTGAAGCTTGGGCTAGAGTAGTGTTCTCTAGGAAAGAACAAAGTAGTGTTCTCTGTAATGCCCGTCCACTTGCAAGATCAACGACTGTCGCTACATACCAATACAAGACTTTTCAGTGTGCTTTGTCCTCACTCACACACTTCTTGAGAAACTTCCCAGGAGGTCACCCATCCCAAGATTGCTCCAAGTCAAGCACGCTTAACTGTGGAGTTCTTATGTTATGGGCTACCGAAAAGTAGATGCACCTTGTTGGTATAGGAAGTACCTATTAAATCCTTTTAAGTTATCCTCAACTGTACAGTCCCATACCTGCACAGCCTCTGGATCCCTCTCGTTCGGGTGTGTATTCAATTCATTCATGTACCCCTCCCGCTGGAAGCCTGCCAGGAGCCGCTCCTTGTCCGTGCCTCACTGCACCAGCGATCACTCCCCGCCCTCGTCAGCGCCTGGGATGTTACATTCTCTAGTTCTTGTTCATTAGAAGTCTAATAGGGTTTTAGATTTCTATTCTTTATCTAGTGTTGATAAAAAGAGTTTGTTGTAAAGCTTGTAAGAACAGAAATTTATAATAGTGGAACTTTAATCTAGTGTTGATTAGAAGAAAATGGATGTAGCTTCTCTTGAGAAGCGAACCGGTATAAATTGCTTATGTTGATTGTCTTTATCTCTATTTCTACAAGTCATCTTGTTCACTTGTTCTTGGTGTCATTATCATTTTTCAACAAGTTCTGTTTTGAGCTATCAGTTTCTTGAGCTGAGTAATTTGATTGAGTAAAAGCATTCTTGATTTAAAAGTGCTTTTCCTATCAAGTTTGCATCCTGCAAAATCAGAATCTGAGTAGCCAATTAAATTCAGTGATGCACCTTTGGGATACCAAAGACCAACTCTTGGTGTTGATTTGAGGTATTTGATGATTCTCTGGACTGCTGTGAGGTGTGACTCCTTTGGACTTGCTTGATATCTTGCACACAAGCACACACTCAACATTATATATAGTCTACTTGCAATCAAGTACAATAAAGATCCAATCATCCCTCTATACTTTGACTCATAGCCCCCTTGCCTCTTTCATCTGAATCAAGGTAGGTTGAGGTTGCCATAGGAGTTGTAGCAATTAGTTTGCCTCTATACTTTGATTACTTCAAGGTGTTGAATATAGGAGGGGCTGGAAGAAGATCAAGTCAAAGATGAAGCTTGTTGAAGGAAGATTTTATCTTTTCACATGCCAAGGCATTTGTAATGGGTTAAATGTATGAGAGGCTAATCTTATGATCCTTGCATTGCATGTACCTGACCATTAACATGCATACATGATTTTACTAAAGCCTTAAAGTTTTTCATGTTTTAAAAAGAAGTTAATTTCTCATGGTTAAGTTTTTGGAAAAACAAAATATCACTGCTTTAATCGATTACATGTTT
Source organism: Glycine tomentella (assembly GCA_007407185.1). Classification (NCBI taxonomy): domain Eukaryota; kingdom Viridiplantae; phylum Streptophyta; class Magnoliopsida; order Fabales; family Fabaceae; genus Glycine; species Glycine tomentella. The sequence goes on along the minus strand of PYAF01000713.1, from coordinate 49,855 downwards.
CTGTTTGATTCTGGAAAAGCCATGAAGTACACTTTAATAGATTACTAGCTACTCGTAATTGATTACATAGCACAAAATGTAAATCATGATTATCTGTCTTAATCGATTACCATTATATTGTAATCGATTACACAAGCTCAGTTTTAAATATGCATGTTTGTCTTGATCGATTACCACAATCAGTAATCGATTACCTAAGCTTATTCTGAAGTTGTACATGTCTACCCTAATCGATTACCAGAATCTGTAATCGATTACATTAGCTTATTTCAAAACTGAACATGTCTGGTTTAATCGATTACAACTCGTTTTAATCGATTACTTTGTTCGTTATGAATCCCACATCGAGGTAAGAACATTTTAATCAATTATCTGGAAGATTAATCGATTACATATGATTATTTAATTGATTATAATGGTGATTTAATCAATTACAGTCTGTTACAAAAGTTGGTTATAATAGAATGTGAGTTTGTCTGAAAGATACAACTCTTGACTTGCAAAGTATTCACAAGCCTTCTCAAAGTTAGAAAGGATTTTTTGAGCTAGATAGTTCTTGTCTACCTTTTAAATCTTCATAGTGTATTGAAAGATTTCTTGGACAAAGTTTTCAAAGGCCTGAAATTGATTTATGCATTTAAACTCTGACTGGTAAATCATATTCATTCATATTCATTGGATCTTGAGGTTTTCTCTCTCTATTAACTCTTGTTGTAAATTCATTTTATGAATTCTTGGTTTTTTGTAACTTTTGTAAAGGGTTCTTTAAGCTTTTTCTAGAGTAGGTTTCTCTAGAGGGAAGAGTAAAGAAGGGTTCTCTATGTCTTGATCATTAGGAATCTAATTGGGTTTTAGATTTCTGTTCTTTATCTAGGTTTGATAAAGAGTGATTGTTGTAAAGCTTGTAAGAACTGAAATTTGATAATAGTGGAACTGTAATCTAGTGTTTATTAGAAGAACTGGATGTATCTTCTCTTGAGAAGTGAAACAGTATAAATTCTTGTGTTTTTTTCTATTCCTTAATCTCTTCTTGCTATCTTGATCTATAGTTCTTGGTGATATCTACATTACTCAACTAGTTCTATTTTAAGCAATTGTTTTCTTGGGCTGAGTGGTTTGATTGATTTGAAGCATTTTTGTTTCAATTATGATTAAGATCCTATAACTCTGATTTTCTAAAGTTTTTTAAAAGGCCAAGTTTAAACCAATACACCTCCCTCTTGGTTATTGTGTGTATTCCTATTGTTTCACACGACAGTATTTAGTTTGGCTGAGAAATGTTCCATTCTTCATTTGCTTCACTTGAAGTCCAAGAAAAAATGTCAATTCTCCCATTATAGACATCTCAAATTCATTTGCATAGAGATAGAAAATTCTTTGCACAAGGAATGATTAGTTGAACCAAATATTATATCATCAACATATACTTGAACCAATAAGATATCATTGCCATGCTTCTTGATGAAAAAGGTTTTGTCAACTTGTCCACTTATGAAAGATTGGCCAGGCAAGAAAATCTTTCATACTAAGACTTAGGAGCTTGTTTCAATCCATAAAGAGGTTTCTTTAGTTTAAAGACATGGTTTGGATATTTGAAATCAACTAAACCAGGAGGTTGATCACCATAGATTTCCATTAAAAAAAGCACTCTTTACATCCATTTGAAACAGTTTAAAGTCCATTAAACATGCATATGCAAGTAGTAACCTAATGGCCTCTAACCTTGCTATTGGAGCATAGATTTCTTCATAGTCTATGCCTTCCTCTTGGTTGTAACCTTTTGCAACTAATCTAGCTTTGTTTCTGACTATGATTCCACTCTCATCAAGTTTGTTCCTAAAAACCCACTTGGTGCCAATAGGTTTGTGAGAAGGTCTAGGAACAAGTTCCCAAACTTCACTTCTCTTGAACTGATTCAGTTCATCATGCATGACAAGCATCCAATGTTCATCAAGTAAGGCTTGGTCAATGCTCTTTGGTTCAATTTTTGAAACAAAAGCCATATCACAACAGAGATTTCTTAGTGAAGATCTAGTAGATACTCCCTTAGTAACTTCACCAATTATGTTGTCAAGGGAGAGATCTCTTGTAGTTCTCCAATCCTTAGGCTTTTTGATAGGTGTTGATTGTTCCATTTCTGCAATTCATTCTTCCTTTTCCTTTTTATTTGATCCATTTAATTATATATGCTCTTCTATAGGACCTACATCATTTTCACTTCTTTTCCTCTTTAGAGGAGTTAGATTCATCACAAATAACATGAACTGATTCTTCCATGCATAAAGTTCTTTTATTAAAGACTCTATATGATTTGCATTGTAATCAGTATCCAAGAAAGATGGCTTCATCAGCCTTAAAGTCAAACTTGCGAAGAAGTTCCTTAGCATTATTTAAAACAAAACATTTGCAGCCAATGCTTTTAAGTGAGAAATGTTTGGTTTTCTACCTTTGTATAATTCATAAGGAGTTTTCTTCAAAATATGACTTATAAGTAATCTATTCAAAGTGTAGCAAACTGTACTCACAACATCAGCCCAAAAATATTTAGGCAAATTTGTCTCATTAAGAAGAGTTCTATCTTCTTCTTCTTCAAGGGATCTATTTTTCCTCTCCACAACACCATTTTGTTGAGGTGTTCTTGGAGTTGAAAAATTGTGGTTGATTCCGTTTTCTTCACAAAACTTTTCAAAGTACTCATTTTGGAATTCACCACCATGATCACTTCTTATTGAGATAATTTTGCATCCTTTCTCATTTTAAATAAGCTTGGCTAATTTTTTGAATGCCATAAAAGCATCACTTTTAGATCTTATAAACAAAGTCCATCTGAATCTAGAATAATCATCAACAATTACAAGCCCATAGAAATTCCCTCTTAAGCTCATAGTTTTAGAAGGACCAAATAAATCCATATGAAGCATTTGAAGGGGTCTTGAGATAGAAACAACATTTTTATTTTGAAAAGAAATATTAGTTTGTTTCCCCTTTTGACAAGCATCACATAGTTTGTCCTTTTCAAACTTTAGTTTAGGTAAGCCAATGACTAAATCTTTTCTTATAAGCTTGTTCATGTTATGCATGTTAATCTGACTTGTCGTCCGATGCCATAGCCAAGATTCATCAACTTTGCTTACTAGGCAATTAGTGTTGTGAATGAATGCATGTTTTATAGAGAGTAAGTAGATTTTACCTTTTCTTTTACCTACATGTATAACCTCACCGGATTGACCATCACATATTAAACATCAATTATCATTGAAGGAAACTTTGAATCCTTTATCACATAGTTGGCTTATGCTTAGGAGATTGTGCTTTAAACCTTCCACATAGAGAACATTTTTTTATCATGGTTCTAAAGCTATCTCCTATGTTTCCTTCTCCAACTATCTTCCCTTTGCTGTTGTCGCCATAAGTGACAAATCCTCCATCTTTTAGAGTAACATTTGTAAGCATGTATATGTCACCTATCATGTGTCTAGAGCGTCCACTATCAAGGTACCATAATGATGATTTTGCTCTAAGACACACCTGCAACATTCAAATTAAGTGACAAAGAAAGGTACCCAATTTAGGTTGGGTCCATAGGGGTTAGCTGTTTTTCTCTTTTTCTTTGGTACCCAAATGCAATCTCCATTAGGCGCATAGAATCTTCTAGCATAGCACCTATAAGATGTATGACATATTTTCATGCAGTAATTGCAAGTTACAAATTTTGATGCCCTTTCAAAATGAGTCAATTGTTGATACTTAATTTTTGAAAATCCTCTTTGATTATTCTGTTTTGGTGGTACAAACTTTGTATTTCCAAAGGTTTTGCTCCATTTTTGTAACCCAAACCAGAAGTATCTCCAGCGTACTTTTGTACACTTAGCATTTGATTTAAACTGCATTTTCCTCTATAATGCCTTTTCAAAATATCAACCAAATAAGAATTTTCAGAAAGTAATAACATATACTTTTCATCTAGACTCCTTTTGAAATCATCAAATTCCTTTTGTAAAGCTTTGCATTTATCTACATTTGATGAAGAAGATGCACATACACATCCATTAATTTTGTAGCTTGAAACAAGTTTTCCATTTTCTTCTTTCAAGTTACAAATTTCAGTTTGCATTGCTGCAAGTTTGGTGACATGCCATCTTAGATTTCCTTTTAGTCTATTGTTGGATTTTGCAAGCATTCGACCCTCTTCATGCATATCATGGAAAGCATCAACAATTTGGTCAAATTCAGGATTTACCTCTGACTCAGTGCTTGAGAATTCTTCATCTTCACTTATTGTAGAAGCGAGACATACATTAGCTTCTTCATTCTCACTAGATGATTCAGAAGTTGTTAAGTCATTGTCTTCCCATGCTTTGTAGGATTTCTTTGGCTTTCCTTATTTCTTTGTCTTCTTTTCATCTAATTGTTTCTTTAAGAATATAGGACAATCAGATTTAATGTGGGTCTGGCTTACCACATTCGAAGCATGTGAAGTTTGTGTTGTTGTTGTTGTTGTCCTTTCTTTTGTTGAACTTAGTGATCTTCTTGTTCTTTTTGTTCTTCATGAACTTGCTGATTCTCTTGACTATAAGGTTCAAGCATTCATCACTCTCATCTTCACTTAAGTCTTCTTCTTTTTCAACACTAAATGATGCAGCTTTCAAGGCTATGCTCTTTTGTTTCTTATCTGCATCTTCTGCATGTGTTAGTTGTGACATTTCTAATTTATACTCAAGAAGCTTACCAAAAAGTGCAGCCAGGGACATCTTGGAAAGATCTTTTGATTCCTTTATTGTTGTCACCTTGGGTTGCCATGGTCTTGTAAGACATTTCAGGATTTTGATGTTCAACTCTTCAGCATCAAATATCTTCCCAAGACCAAGAAGATGATTTACAATGTGAGTGAATCTTGTTTGGAGTTGAGATATGCTTTTTGTAGTGTTCATCTTGAACATTTCGTACTCACGAATAAAGGCATGCTTCCTTGATCTTCTAACTTCATCAATCCCTTCATGAGTGACTTCCAACATCTCCCACATTTCCTTTGTGCTTTTACACCTAACAGTTCTAAAGAATTCGTCAGAAGAAAGTGCATAAGTAATCATGTTCTTAGCTTAAAAATCATAATGAACAACTCTTTTTTTTGCAACTGTCATCTCATCCCACTCTTTGGGAATCATATTATTACCAACAGTTTTCATAGAAACCAATGGACCTTTTTCTATTGCATTCCATGCACTGGGGTCATTTGATTGAATGAAAATCTACATTTTGTTTTTCCAAAAACTGAAATGCTCTCATTCAAACATCGAAGGACGACTAAGGGAGGCACCCTACTTGAAGGTAATTTGTGTGGTATTCATTTTCTTTAAAAAAGATAGTGATCTTGAATAACACTCAAGAACCAGCTCTTGATAACAATTGAAAAACAATATGAACATACACAATTAACCAAGAGGGGGTGAATGGGTTAAAACTTGGCCTTTTAAAATTTTGTAAGAACCAAAGTTATAAGATCGTATCACACTTAAAACCAGGAATGCTTCAATCAACCAAACCACTCAGCTCAAGAAAACAATTACAGTAATTGTTGGATATAGGGGGAGCAACAAGAAGAATGAAGCTTATGATTTAGAAGAAAGTTTTGAGCTTTTCACATGCCTTGAAGATTGTAATTCAAATGAAGTGTATGAGAGGACAATCTTTTGATCCTTGCATTGCATGCACATAATCATTTACATGCTTAAATGTTTTCATTAAAGTATCAAAGCTATTCATATTTTGAAAAGGAACTAAATGGGTAATGTTTTTGGAAAAATGTAATCTTACTGCTTTAATCGATTACACAGTGGTTTAATCGATTATTTGCTTTGTTTTAAATCTGGAAAAGCTTTGATGAACATATTAATTGGTTACCTAACTCTTGTAATCGATTACATAGTGTAAAATGAAAGTTATGCATTGCTGCTTTAATCGATTACCGTTAATCGTAATTGATTACATAAGCTATTTAGAAAAGCATGCTTCACTACTTTAATCGATTACCATAAATTGTAATCAATTACACAAGCTGCTTCAGAAATAAAACTTCACTGATTTAATTGATTACAGTTCGGGTTAATCGATTAATTTGTTCCTTGTAAAACCCATAATGACGCTTTAACACTTTAACCGATTAAGTGACGATTTAATCGATTACATAAGTCATTTTAATCGATTATTTGGCGCGTGTAATTGATTACAGTCTGTTACAAAAAGCTATTATAAATAGGAAGAAGGCTTGTCTTGAAACTCAACTTGAATACTTTGAATTTTTGAATATACACAAGCCTTCTCAAAGTTAGAAAGTGATTTTTTGGGTTAACTAAGTTCTTGTCCCACTCTTTAATCTTCATGGGTATTGAATGATTTCTTGGGCAAGAGGTTTCAAAGAAGTTTTGGAGAGCATGTTCTGAAATTCTTTTTCTGCAATTCAACTCTGATTGGTAACTCACATGCATTCATATTCATTGGATCATCAGGTTGTTTCTCTCCATTATCTTTGGCTGTAAATTCATTTTTGTAATGTTTGTTATTTAATGTTATTGTAAAGGGTTCTTTGAAGCTTATGCTAGAGTAGGATTCTCTACGGAAGAACAGAGTAGTGTTTTCTGGTTCTTGTTCACTAGAAGTCTAATAGGGTTTTAGATTTCTATTCTTTATCTAGGGTTGATAAAGAGACTATGTTATAAAGCTTGTACAAACTGAAATTTATAATAGTGGAACTCTAATCTAGTGTTGATTAAAAGAAATTGGATGTAGCTTCTTTTGAGAAGTGAACCAGTATAAATTCTTGGGTTGTTTTTCTATTCCTTTATCTCTATTAGTTATCTTATTCATTTGTTCTTGGTATTATTATCATTACTCAACAAATTATGTTTTGAGCTATTGATTTCTTGAGCTGAGTGATTTGATTGATTAAAAGCATTCTTGGTTTAAAAGTGATTAAGATCCTTTGACTCTCTGATTTTATAAATAAATTTTTAAAATACTAAGTTTAAACCAATTCACCCCCTCTTGGTTATTGTGGGTATTCCTATTGTTTTCAGTAACTTCTACTTGTTGAGTAATAAAGATTTCACCAAATAGTCTCAGATTAAGATAACAAGAAAAGAATAAGGAAAGTAATCAACACAAGATATTATACTGGTTCACCCCTCAAAAGAAAAGTTACATCCAGTTTCTTCTAACCAAAACTATGATTAGAGTTCCACTATCAACAAAAATTGTTCTTTACAAGCTTACAAAGATCACCCTTTATCAACCCTAGATAAAGAACTGAAATCTAAATACTTATAAGACTTCTAATGATCAAGACATAGAGAACCCTTCTCTTTTTTTCCCTCTATAGAATCCTACTCTACAAAAGCTTAAAGAACCTTTTTGCAATAGCAACGAACAAATTGAAATGTAAAAAATAATTATAACCAGAGTTTAGAGGAAAGATACAACCTCATGATCCAAGGAATGTAAATGCAAATGTTTACCAATCAATGATAAGGTTGAAAGAAAGCAAGTTTCAGACCAAGCTCTCCAAGAAACTCCTTTGAAATCTTTTCCAAAGAGAATTTTACCAATGATTCATGAGAATCTTGAATTGTAGGACAAGAGCTTTGTTACTCAGTGTATCTTCTCTCAGTTCAGAAGCCTTTTGAATATCAATGAAAATCTCTAAATTAAAATGAATAAATCTTTCAAATGACTTAACAGCTTTATATAGAAAAACTTATGTAACTGAATGTCATCAATTAATACATCCATGTAATTGATTATTTACTCTTAAGTAATCAATTAATTTGTTCTTGAGCTTTCTGGAAAAGATGTATGAACAAAGAAATTGATTAATTCGTCTTGTAATCGATTAACACAAAGTTTTTCCATTTCACAAAATTGCTTAGTAATCTATTACAGATAAATGGTAATCGATTAACACTAATAGTACTTGTTCTGTGTTTTTACTGGGTAATCGATTACTTAAAGCTGGTAATCGGTTATTCTGGCTCAAGTAATAGATTACCAAATTGTGGTAATCGATTAAGGTAGTCACAGAGAGTTTTTCCAAAAACATGAACCATGAGTACTTGGCTTTTATGCAATTATGAAATCTTGAAGTTTTTTCACAAACCGTGTGCTTTTGTAAAACCATGAATGCAAGCCAATGAATGATGTTTATGCAATGTTATGGATCATAAGATGAAACTCTCATATATCTAGATATTTCAAATGTGTTGTAGGTCTAAACCCATTTGACATTAATTTCCCAAATCTATCTTGCAATAAAACCCAATCTTCAACCTTTTTCAAGAACACAAGTTGTCCAAACTTCATGTGAAACACATAGCTGGTTGGAAGCTTTAATTTGAAGCAATGGAAGATGGAGAAAGGTTAGGGATGAAGATGGAAGACACCATGGGGAATCTCTCCAATAAGTCTAGGAAGAATCACCACAATAATAGCATTGAGAAGCCATTGATAAGACCTAAGAGGTTCTTGCATAAGAACAAGAGAGAAACTCTCACACAAATTTCATATTTGCATTAATATGAACAAAGTTGTTACGTTCAGTTTTTGGGGCAGCTTATATAGCCACGAAATTACAAACCAAATGCACATGAAATGACAAATTAAAATGAAGCTTGCAATGAAAACTAAAGAAGCCTAATGCAAGCTAAATGAAGCTTGAGGTGCAAGCTTCCCTAAGTGACTCTTGGCTGATCCAAACTGTGCCAATGGTGCAGTATTTTAACTTCTAAGTGCAGCCAACAAGCTTACTTAGGTGCTACACAAATCACACACAAGTGCACCTACACCTCTTTACACAATTGCACTAAAAAGGCTTTTTATTGTCACTACTTTTGCTACTAACAGGTGATGGAATTTATGGAATTAAATTGTGTTGGATATAGGGGGAGCAGGAAGAAGATCAAGTCAAGGATGAAGCTTGTGCCTTAGAAGAAAGATTTTAGCTTTTCACATGTCAAGGGATTTGTAACTTGTTAAGTGTATGAGAGGCTAATCTTACGATCCTTGCATTGCATGAACATGATCATTAACATGCATACATGTTTTTACGAAAGCTTTAAAGTTGTTCATGTTTTCAAAAGAAATTAATTTCTCATGGTTAAGTTTTTGGAAAATTCATTTTACACTGCTTTAATCGATTACACATGGATATAATCGATTACCAGCTTCTGTTTAAATTCTGGAACAGTCATGAAGAACACTTTAATCGATTACTAGCTAATCGCAATCGGTTACATAGCACAAAATGAAAATCATAACTATATGTCTTAATCGATTACCATTCTACTGTAATCGATTAATAAGTTTATTTCTAAATATGCATGACTGCCTTAATCGATTACCGCTCAATCGTAATCAATTCCATAGGCTTATTTCAAAACTGAACCTGACTGTTTTAATCGATTATTGTAACACCCCGGACGTGTTATCATTAATGTATCATAAGCGCTTTATCAGCGTTATCTAAACGCAATGCGGAAGCGATAGAATCGTTTTCTTGATTACATTATGCATGGAATTTAAAACACAACACAAAACATCACAACACAAGCCCCTGCTGATCCAGTTATCACAAACATAAAACAATCATAGGCAGAAATCACAGAAATCTAACAAGAGATATTAGGAGGAAACTTAAACTCTTTTACAACACATAATCTGTACATATATATATATACTCAAAGTTTTACCACCTCTGTGGTTATACAACATAAATATGTACAGAACAATGAGTGTACACACACACCCTCTCCCTATACAGGGTAAAAGACAAAGATCAAACGAAAGAGACTCTTCTAGTCTTCATCTGCAGCCCATGACCACTCCAGCATACTCAACTAGGGCCTCCTGCCCTGTGGTAACTTCTCTCCTCTAGAAGTACCTGAAAACCACAACCCACAACAGGGTGAGACAAACGTCTCAGTAAGCTCAGGGTTCTGGGAGATCCTCCCTTACCCTGGTTCACCACCAAG
>PYAF01000713.1:12255-28479 GCA_007407185.1 Glycine tomentella | reverse complement strand
AAACTCTTCCTCTGGCTAGGGAACCTCAACTAGCCTGATACCAGTCCAGTATCCTGTAGGTTCCAACAATGACCACCTCGTGGTCTTTATTTCAATAAAGAACACTCTCACAGTGTTCATCAGTCCAAAGGCCCAAGGCCCACACCTGAAGTCACAGGTGTCACAATACCCTCACACCATCTCGGTGTCTAGCCTAGGGGGTTCATCATACAGTTCACATCCCTGGAACGGTCTGAGTATCACTCCAAGTACCGCTCATCTAGCCTCTCAGGCTTTAATCACATATATTTATCCAGACAGGCCACACTGGCCTTTCATTCCACAGCATGCATAAACAAATGCAAAACCAGCATGGCATGTATCAATCACCCACTTGGGTGGCAAATCAGAGAAAGGGAATAATCCCCAAAGCGATGAGCTTACCTGGCAAGTCGTGCCTGCACTTCCAGCCTCTGGAACGATGGTCTGCTCCTCTGACACCTCGTGTCAAGCCCTAACAAGACAACCAATCACATATCACAGACCATTCAGGCACATAAACAAACATCATCTCATCAGATAGTCCTCAACTGCCTCAGAGAAAGGAACCTCAGTCCTTTCTATCAACCCAGTCGCATACCTAAGGTTTCTCAGGCTCATCCTCTACAAGCCTTTCTGTAGACCCTCAGTAGTCTAACTCAGATTAACCATGGCTTCAGAGTCACCACAGACTCAACACAAGCCAACAATAGTGAGCATCAAAGCTCTCTCAACCCAAACTCTCAGGGTTTCTCAGGGCTTGGACGGTCTATCTCATCAGACACCGTCTTCATGGCCTATCAGGCACCTCAAGCCCATCACTAAGGCTCTTGCATGTCTCAGTCAAATGCCTCAGTCCAAGTCACACATGCATAACCTAGAGCCAAAACCAAAGTTGTCCAAATCACAAATTGAAAGTTAATCCTTCCTCCTCACTTGATTCTAAACACATCTCTCAACTGGACCCAGAGCTAACTAGCTCCACCAAAAGTGGGTCACTATTCATCAAAACCCCCAAATCCAAAATCAACTGGAGAAACTCGAGTTTCTTACCTCAGAATTGATGAGGAAGGCCTCTGGGCTACTCTCCCTAGCCCTGGTGCAGTAGAAACACCTTCGTTCCTCGCCCAAGCTCGAGTTCTCTGCAGCCTTTCTCAAAGGATGAGTTCTCTGGGGTTTTAAAGAATAAGGAGGAAGGATTCTAGCTCATACATGGTTTCTAGGAGATTTAGAGGGTTAAAGGAGTGATTTGGGTCACAAAACTGGAGTTTACAGAGCTTGGGAGTCTTTCAATGGCGGAAAAAGCTCTGGGAAAGGAGAGAGGGAGGTTTTCTCTTCCATTTTCGCGTTTTGGGCCTTTTTATAGGCTCAGACATGACTCCCACGCCTCTAGCGTGGGCTGGCAGAGAAAAAGCATTTCTGGGCTACTTCCCACGCCCCAAGCGTGGACTCCACGCCCCAAGCGTGGACTCCACGCCCCAAGCGTGGACATCCAGAAAAATCTGGTTTTCTGAGCTGCTTCCCACGCCCCAGGCGTGGACCTCCATGCCCCAAGCGTGGAACCTCAGAAAACCCATAAATCAGCCTTAAACCTTAGGGTTATTATAATTACAATTCGTGTTAATCAATTACATTGTTCGTTGAACTTTTCCAGATTGAGCTAAGAACACTTTAATCGATTACTTGGAATATTAATCGATTACATATGATAATTTAATCAATTACTTTGGCGATTTAATAGATTACATTCAGTTACAGAAGTTGGCTATAAATAGATTGTGAGTTTTTCTGAAACTTACATCTCTTGAATTCGAAATTTCAAAGTATTCATAAGCCTTCTGAAAGTGAGAAAAGTTCATCTGAGTTAGATAGTTCTTGTCCCACACTTTTATATCTACATGGTGTATTGAAAGATTTCTTAGGCAAGATTTCAAAGAAGCTTTTGGAGAGAAAGTTCTGAAACTTGTTTTTCATTTCAACTCTGATTGGTAAATCATATTCATTCATATTCATTGGATCATCAGGTTGTCTCTCTCCATTAACTCTTGTTGTAAATTCATTTCTGAATTCTTGGTTAATTGTAACTATTGCAAAGGGTTCTTAAATATTTTTCTAGAGTGAGTTTCTCTAGAGGGAAGAGTAGAGAAGTGTTCTCTATGTCTTGATCATTAGGAGTCTAATAGGGTTTTATATTTATGTTCTTTATCTAGGTTTGATAAAGAGTGATTGTTTAATGCTTATAAGAATTGAAATTTATGAATAGTGGAACTCTAATCTAGTGTTGATTAGAAGAACTGGATGTAGCTTCTCTTGAGAAGTGAACCAATATAAATTCTTGTGTTGATCTCTATTCATCAATCTCTACTTGCTATCTTGATCTGTGATTCTTGGTGAAATCTTCATTATTCAACAAGTTAAGTTTTAGCAATTGTTTTATTGGGCTGAGTGGTTTGATTGATTTGAGGCATTCTTGTTTTAATTGTGATAAAGATCCTTTAACTCTGATTTTCTAAAGAATATAAAAAGGCCAAGTTTAAACCAATTCATCCCCTCTTGGTTATTGTGTGTATTCCTATTGTTTTCAAATTGAACTTGAGACACCAAAATCGAACCCTTGTTATCCTTGAGTTGGGTGCTTCTTCATGTTTGTCCAAGTTAACTTTGATGTGGTCTTGAAGGGCTTGGGTTCTAGCTCTTTTCATTAGTCCTTTAAAGCTCACCAAAGGAAGTTCTTCAAGCTCTCCTTCTAGACCTTTAGCTTGCAATGGACCTCCAACATCCCCTCCTTCTTGAAAGGAACTTGATCTCAAGTTTGCTTCCTCACTTGTACCTACATCACACAAAGAAAGATAACAAACATTGAAAGTAGTACTCACACCATCACTTGGCAACTCAAGTTTATATGCATTGTTGTTAATCCTCTCTAAAATCTTAAAAGGTCCATCTCCTCTAGGTTGGAGCTTGGATTTCCTTTCTTGAGGAATATATCCTTCCTCAAATGAAGCCAAACCAAATCTCCTTCATTAAAGATCACTTGATTCTTGTGCTTATTGGCTTGCTTAGCATATTATTCCATCTTTCTCTCCATATGTGCCTTTACTTGTTCATGCAATTTCCTAACATAACAAGCTTTAGACAAAGCATCATGATTAATCATAGAAGAAGTGTTAGGTAATGGAAATAAATCAAGAGGAGTTAAAGGATTAAAGCCATAGACAATTTGAAAAGGAGATAAAGAAGTAGACTTGTGAACCACTCTATTATAATCAAACTCAATGTGAGGAAGACACTCCTCCCAAGTCCTCAAATTGCCTTTGATGTACCACTAAACATGTCTCATGTTGAATTTGCCTTGACTTTTCAAATATTTAAGAGACTCATGATCACTATGGATCACAATGCTTCTAGGCAATCCATGAAGTCTCACGACTACCTTAAAGAAGAGATTGGCTACTTCACAAGCATCATCTTTCTCATGACAAGGAATAAAGTGTGCCGTCTTTGAGAACCTTATGGTGATTTTGTTTATTGCCCTACAATGAGTACACATTCTCCATGTTCCCTCCTTCTTAGGTACAAGAATAATTGGCATGGCATAAGGACTCATGCTCTCACGAATCCACCCATTGTCAAGTAGCTTTTCCACTTGTGTTTGTATCTCTTTTGCTACCATGGGTGAATTCTTATATGCTGGCCTATTAGGGAGTGAACAACCTAGAATCAAATCAATTTGGTGCTCTATGCCTCTTAAAGGAGGCAAGCCATTAGAAATGTCCTTTGGAAAAACATCTTCATATTCCTTCAAAAGAGATTGCATAGCTTTGGGCAATTTTTCGCCTTCTTTTTCAACATTAAACAAAGAGAGTTAGGAATCATATAATAAAGAGGTTGTGTGGCTAATAACACTCTCTTGATTTCCTTTTCACTCAAGAACAAACTCTCTTTAATCTCGTGAATATTTTTGCTCTCATTTTCTTTCTTTTATTTTCTCCTCACTAGTTTTTCTCTTTGGTAGCTCACTATTCTTGCCCTTTTGTGTGCAATATTTTTTTCAAGTGCAGTATTTTTTTTTTCATCTCTTGAATTCTCTATTCTTTCATCCTAACTTAATCTTCACACACTTGTCTAGGAGTCAAAGGCCTCAAAATAATTTTCTTGCCTAAGTGCTCAAACTCAAAAGTGTTCTCCATGCCATTGTGTATCACTTTTCTATCATATTGCCAAGGCCTACCAAGAAGAACATGTCCAGCATCCATAGGTACAATATCACAAATAACCTTATCATTATAAGCATTAATAGAAAAAGGAATGAGCACTTGAGAATTTACCACCACTTCTCCACTTTCACTAAGTCATTGTAGCTTGTATGGCCTTGGATTGTTTGTGGTTGGCAAGTGTAATTTCTCAGCAAGTCTTGTACTAGACACATTGGTGCAGCTACCTTCATCAATGATAAGTGAACATACTTTCTTTTCAACTAAGCACCTTGTGTGAAAAATATTTTCTCTTTGAGTCTCCTCTTTTTCTAGGCAAAAATTGCTCAACATTCTCCTTACCATCAAGAGATCACCTTTTTCGGCCTCCACAAGTGTAAGTTCTTCTTCTTCACTTGAAGAACTATTTGAGTCACATGAAGACTCACTCTTTATGCCTCCATCCTCAAGAAAAATCATTGTTCTCTTATTGGGACTTTGGGAAGCAATGTGACCCTTACCAAGGCACTTAAAACACTTGATATTGCTTGATCTTGTTGGAGTTGGATCCACAATTTTTTTGCTTGAGCTTTCCATCTTTTCTTCTTTATTTTTCACTTGAGAAACTTCCCTCCTAGGCTTGTCTTTCCAGCTAGAAGTTGCAGCCCCATTGGAGAATTTGGAAGCTTTTCTCCTTTTTAGTTATTGCTCCACCCTTTGAGCTTTGTGGACTAGCTCTTCTATTGTGGCATAAGAATGTAGCTCCATCACATCTTGAATTTCTCTATTCAAGCCATGAAGGAATCTAGCCATGGTTGCCTCTTGGCCCTCCACAATTTCAGCCCTCATCATCATCAATTTCATCTCTTTATCGTAGTCATCAACACTCTTGTAGCCTTGGAATAGTCTTTGGAGCTTGTTGTGGACTTCTCTTGCATAATTAGTGGGAACAAATCTTTCTCTCAAGCACATCTTCATGTCATTCCAAAAATTTACTCTTTGTCTCCTCAACCTCCCTATGTCCACTTGAATTTGGTTTCACCACACCAAAGCATAGCCACCAAATTCTAGAGTTGCTAGAATCACTTTCTTTTCTTCATCAAATTGTTGGCATGAGAAAATTTGTTCTACTTTCATCTCTCACTCAAAGTACTCTTCGGGATCATAATTGCCAAGGAACTTTGAAATTTTTATTTTCATTCCATTCAATCCTCCATTCCTCCCTTCTCTCTTTTCTCTCCTAAACCTCCAATTTTTCTCATCTCTATTGTGCCTCCTAGGATTGTATCTCCTATTATTTTCTCTTCTATTATTATTTTCTCTCCAATCCTCCCTCTCATTCCCCTCATCTTCATAATTTCCTCCATGAGAGGATGCATACTCACTCACCCTCCTATTTCCATGAGCCTTTCCATCCACACTTCCAATTGGATTACTCCTTCTTTGGGCCTGCCTTTGTAACTCCTCAAATCTTGCATCCATTTTGGTTTGTAATTCTTCCATTTGTTTTAATGGCCTTCATCAACCTAGAGGTCTTAGGTGACCAAGCCTCTTCTCCTCTTGAGTTCATCCTTCAAAAGAAATGGTTAGCAAAAACACAAGTATATAAAGAAATTCTTACCACTCTCTAAGTGTTTGTGACTCACACTCATGTTTGCACACTTTATCTAGGTTCTTTCTTTAATGTTCTCTCTTGCTAATTAACGATGTCGTATCGCTTCAAAACAATTAAACTACGCTAATTTTGTAGCACAGGATTAACCTAGTTCGACTCAGAGACACTATCAATATGGTTCCAACTTCAATTCACTAATAAACAATAGGGGTTTTTGTCAAACAGTTGGCATGCGATAAGTAAAAATTGCAGAAACATATAAACTAATACGAATTGATAAGAGGTAATGTAAAACAAATTAAGGAGTATCAATCCAATTCACCAAACCAATGGTAATTATCATAGTTCTCAGATGATGATTCTATTATGAAAGTTCATTAAATTTCATTAAAAGCAGTTCAATCGAATTAACTTCTATATTAATTGAAATCACAAACCTAATTGAAATATCATCCAACTAATATGTGATTAAAATTCGAAATTAGGAAATGAATTTGAAAATAGAATGAACACTTATGCAAATAACCAATACGGGGGTGAATTGATTTTACCCCAGAGTTTTTAAAATTTAAAAAATTTTAATCGCAGCGGAAGTCTTTGAAAGAAGGATCATATCTTACCCCAATTAAGAAATCTAATTTTAAAAACAACTTTTATCTCAATCAGACCACTCTTGAGCTATAACCAATCTTGTGATATGAACAAGCATAATACTTCAAGAATAATATGAGTATGAACAGAAATATACAAATACACACAAGATTTATACTGGTTCACCTCTCAACCCCGGAGGCTACATCCAGTTTTACTTCTAATCAGCCTTGATTAGAGTTTCCACTATAACAAATATAGTATTTTTACAAGCAAACAAAGATCTCTCTTACCCTCCCTAGGTAAAATTCAAAATCTAAACCTATAGACTTTTCAAAAGATCTAAGAACCAGAGATCCCCTCTCTGTTCTAACCACTAGAAACCTATCTATCAATGCTTTAAAGATTACAATTTGTTATATGAACAAACAACAACAAAATACAGTTTTAATCAAAACAACAATTGTGGAAAATAAGGAACACTTCACACTTAACCAAGAGGGGGGTGAATTGGTTAGTCTTGGTAAATTAAAATTTCTTTGATGAAAATCAGAGTTTCAAATCAGAGTTTTATTGCCCTTTGGATCTTTATCACAAAATCAAACAAGAATCTTTATCACAAAATTAATCCAAGACTTGTTATGCCACAAGAACACACATGCAAAACAGAATTCACACAAGTATAGTCAAATCTGCAGAATTTAAATCAGAAGACAAGATTTATACTGGTTCACCTCAAAACCTATGAGGCTACATCCAGTTTCTTCTACTCAACTCTAGAGTAGAGTTCCACTATTGCAAATATTATTCTTACAAGTATTTACAAGCTTCTCTTCATCAACCCTAGAGGAAGTTCAGAGATCTAAAATTCTATTAGATCCTTAGAAACCACACTTACACTGAGAACACTACTCAGCTGTTCTTGGAGAAATCCTATCTCCACTTGGAGAAACACTATCTCCACTTGAAAGAAAAATCACTTACAATAGAACCACAAATACAAAGATTTCAACAGAAAACTTTTACACCCACAAAGAGTAAGAAAAGAATTCACCTAATGATCCAAGAATGAAATGCATATGAATGAAAATCTCAGGTTGAATGCAAACCAATTATGCAGAACAACTTTCCTTAGCCTTTGTGAAAGAATAGCTTGCTTCACTGACACCTTAGTGACCCATGAATGAATCAATGGAAGCAAGACTCTATAAACCCAGAAGAATGCCTTTGTGAATCCTTAGAAAGCTCTTATAATACTCACAATTCGAAAAGATCAAGTACTGAATGAATCTGAATTCATTTTTTTATCACAAGAGGCAAGGGTTCAATATATACTAATTTTCGTAACTGAATTAATCGATTAAAAATGCTCCCCACGCTCCTGTAATCGATTAAAATGACTTTGGTAAGTTCAGGATTTCAGTTAATGGAACAAATAATCGATTAACCTATCGCATAATCGATTAAACCAGACTGAACAAAAATCCTGTTTATGCAAAATAATCGATTACAATCCAGAATAATCGATTAAACCAGACCTATGTCAAAATCATGTTTGTGTAATGTAATCGATTACAATTATTGGTAATCGATTAAGCCAGTGTGTATGCGAAACATGAATTGAACTAAATAATCGATTACAAAGAGTGGTAATCGATTAAGGCATAGTGACTGTATTTTCAGAATAGGCATGTAATCTATTATGGATATATGGTAATCGATTAAACCGGTCACATAGCCAATTTCTAAGTATGCTAAGATTCATGTAGTCGATTAATCCGATGATGTAATCGATTAAAGTGTTCATGATGATTTTCCAGAAAGCCTTATGAACAAAATAATCGATTCTTTTAAGTAAATAATCAATTAAAGTAGACTTAGGCTATTTTTCCAAAAGACTTAGCTTCTTTTTAAGTTCTAAATCAATTACTTAGATTCTATATGATGCAATGCTTAAAATATATATCAATGATATGTATGCAAAGCTTGGATCATCAAGATGCTTTCAATCCTTTTACATTAAATCACAAAACTACATTCTTCAATCTTTGAACCATGTTGAAAGCCAAAACATCCAAGTCTTCACATGTTGCTTTATTCTTCAAGTGATCTTCATGCAGCTCCCCCTCAAATCAACAACAATGAAATTGATTCAAGAAAGATATCACCTCAATATCCTCAATGCAATGAATGAATTTAAATGATCAAACCAGATTGAGAATGAATGCCATGATCTTTCTTGATGAAATCTTTTGACAAAAATTGCTTCAACAAAAGCTTCTCATGAAGTAGATGACTCAACAAATGAAAGTCTTCATGATTCTTGAATCTACTAAGAATTTTTGTTTCTTATGAGCCTTGGTGATTTAAGAATACTCAAAAAGTGATTTTCACAAGGCTTGTTCGAAAACTCAGAACTCTCTCAAAGAGAATGAGCTCCTTCTATTTATAAAAAAACAAAATTAACTACCTGTAATCGATTATTTCGTAAGTGTAATCGATTATTTTAACTCATGTAGTCGATTAAAGTTCTAAAATAATCGATTAAAGTGTTCATCAGAAATCTGGAAAAAATCTCAAGAACAAATAATCGATTAACTCATGCCGTAATCGATTATTCCAGGAGGTCAGGATTTTCTGATACACTGATGTGATCGATTAATGCCTCAAATAATCGATTATCACAGGAAGTGTGAAAAACTTATCAAAACATATTTAATTGATTACAACTATCTAGAAATCGATTAAACCAGATAAAAATGCTTCTGAAAATTATGCAGATACACAGATAATCGATTATCACAGAACGACTCTAACATAGTCAAACTAGTGTAATCGATTACGAATTATTGGTAATCGATTAAAGTGTTCATATGACAATATGCAGTTTTGTTTACATGCTTTTAATCGATTATATCATATTGGTAATCGATTAAAACAGTGAAAAATACTTTTTATGAAATTCTTAATGCCTTAATGTCATATCAACTGATTACTAATTCATATGACTTAATCATGAATTAATGAATGAATGTATGCATGACTTAATCAACCTATGTGAGGAATAAGAGGTTATAACTTCTTGAACCAAGCTTTGAACAAAATACATATGCCATCAATTTGAGTGGGCATGTAAAATCAAAACTTGTGATCATACTAAACTTGATTCTTCATGATCTTTCTCAACTTGATTCTTCATCATTCCTAACAGAATTCATAACCTAATCCATTTTCAATCCTAAACACATTCATAATCATGAAAATTGAATAGAAGATTGAAGAAGAAAGTGAACATTCACACAGAATTCAAAATACTAAACCAGAACTCAAATTCCCATTTGCTTGGACTAGATCCTTGGATTGATTAATTGTTTATCCTCCCATTGTAACACCTTAAAATTTCAATAACTGCAAATGTATGGTCAAAATGTTTCTTGCACAACTATTTGATATGAATGTTAGGTTATGTGAGACTTGATTGATCTATATTTAAGTTATTTGGGCGAAATATTAAATAGAGATATTGCAAAAATGTTTGAAGAAAAAAGACCATATTACCCTTCCCTTGAAACAGAAATTACAAAAATGCCCTTGAGGTGAAAATTACGAAAATGCCCCTAGATATTTTGGTTAGATATTTTCAGGTGAAAATTACATGAATACCCTTGGATATTTTGGAAATTACAAAAATGCCCTTGAGTCAAAATTACACAAATACCCTTAGATATTTTGTTGAGATATTTTAGAATGAAAATTACAATCATACCCTTAGGGTAAATGACAAATTACCATAGTACCCTTGAAGCTAGAATTACCAAGACACCCTTAGATATTTTGTGAAAGCTTGATGAAATTACAGAGTACCCTTGGATGACAAATTACCAAAATACTTTTTTGTGACAGAAAGCCTCATAATAGAATTTCTATGAATTTTATATGATTGTAACTTTGAAATTCTATTCAGAAGAATTCAAGCATCAGAAAAATATGGAAAAATGATAAATAGAATTTGTGGAATTTTCTCTTAATTGTAGAATGAATAGACTTATTCAATAAGATGTTGGGCTTCATCTGCCTTAGCATCAAATTTTCCTAGTGATTTTTTCCCATTGTTTAATACAAAACACTTGCTACCAAAAACTCTTAAATGAGAAATGTTGGGCTTTCTTCCTTTTTATAGCTCATAAGGAGTTTTCTTTAAAATGGGCCTTATAAGTAATCTATTCAAAGTATATGATGTGTTGCAAACACATCTTAGTTTTAGGATAGTTTTAGGTTATATTTTAATTACATAATTAGGAATTAGATTAGTTATTAGTTAGTTTGTTATTATATTTGTTTTAAATCTCATATCATTACATTTGTGCATTCCAGGGCTCAAAAGAGGAGAATTAAAGCCAAAAGAAGGAGAAAAGCCAAGCTGAAGTCCCGCGCGGATCGCGCCAGATCCCGCGCTAGCCGCGCCATAGCATAAAAGTCAGCCTCAAGCTCGAACAATTCACGCTAGTTGCGCCATTATCCACGCTACCAGCGCCATCTATTCGAAGGCCTGGCGCGATCCGCGCCACAAGGCCTGGAAGCACTTCTCATTTGTCCATCTTGCGCGGCAAAATCGCTGTTGCCTTATTTTGCAAGATATGATTCGAAATTGGCACAGGAGACAGGCCTAGTTACTCTAATTAAATCTATCTATAAATAAAGGCCTCTAAGGACTGAACAAGGGACCCTTTATCATCTCTCTACACTTCTATACATCATTCTAAACCTTTGGAAGTCAAGAATCAAGGCTAGGTCACTGCAGAATGTTTTATTTGACAGTTCTTGGTTTCTTGAAGCCTATGGCAGGCTAAACTTGTATTGTGGGAAGGCCATGAACGGATGTGAACTCCTCTGTAACTTGACTGGTATTGAGCAATAAATGCTGTTTTGATTGTTTTATTCTATTCTGTTTTTATTGTTTATTCTTATTTGGAATTGGCCATTCTAGCTAAGTATTGAGGGTTAGTGTAACACCCCATAGGCCTCCGACGTGTTATCATTAATAATATCAGATTATCATATAAATATAAAATAAACTTTCAGCGGAAGCACAAAATCACATTTCTTGATACATTATGTATGGAATTATAATAATAATTGATAAAAACACACATCATAACACGTATCACGCCCCTGCTAATCCAGTTTCTCATACATACATCATAGAGACAAATAACTACAAGACTGAGGTAGTTTATCAAATATACCCAAATATACTCAAGGAAAGTCTCATATCATAACACACAATAGTTCTATACAGACATATACATCAGAGTCCACACCACACATCCCGTGGTGGTACAAAAAAATATCAGCCCTCCATGAGGGTATACAGAACTATACATCAAAATAGAATCAAAACAGAGCCTTCAAGCTCTCCTTGCCACCTCTCAGTCAAGCAGCCTAGTCTCAACTGGGCCTCTTGCCCTGAGACTGATCTTCTCTTCCAGAAATATCACCTGAAATCATGTAAGCCCCACACGGGGTGAGATAACATATCTCAGTAAGCTCAGGATCCTTGGGAAATCATTCCCACCCTGGCCCACAGATTCACAACACATAAACAGGCATACACATCAAACATGGCCCACCGACCTGGCCTTCTGGCTCTCATCATGTTATAAACATCATCATCATAAACTTAATACATAATAAATGGCAGAGAACCCTCAATGCCCTGGCAGAGAACCCTTAATGCCTCGGCAGAGAACCCTCTATGCCGTTTCATCTGGCAGAGAACCCTCAATGCCGACAATACAAGGCAGAGAACCCTTTATACCCTGTATTCAATCTATTGGCCAACAGACTCATCTCAATAATAATCATTCATCCAATACAGATGCGCACAATCTCAATATAATCAATGCAAGTAATGCCACACCCAATGCATGCATCATGAATCATGACCAACACTCCCCCAGGAGTGTGGTGTGCAGTCAAAGCGGGAATTCATCCCCCAGAACACTGAACTTACCTGGTAAGGTCTTAGTCTGTAGTTCCTTTCCAGGTCTGTGGCTCCCACCACCAACAGTCTCAAAATCAATGCCTAATCAAGGCATAACAATCTCATATCAAAACCAGTTCACAGACATACAAGTCTCAGTATATATTATAATATAACATAAATCCCCTATCCTAGGGTATAAACAAACTCAGCCCACACCAGGCTGCTCTCAGACCACACAAGGTCCACCAAAGCTAATTACTAGCTATCTGAGTCATCTCAGACTCAATACAATACAAGCATGGCCTAAGCTCATCAGTCTTATAGCCATCAATCATCAATGGAACGGTCTAAGCCTCAGCCTAGACACCATTCCCCTAGCCTTTCAGGCTCAAAACAGACATAATCTAGGCTCTGGAATGGCCTCTGCATCACAATTGACTCATCCTAAAGGCCGCACATATAAACCACAGAGCCAAAATTCAAAGTCATCTAAACCAAAAAATGAAAGCTAATCCTTCATCTATTCCTCACCCTGAACAAGTTTCTCTACAGGACCCTGGGCTAATTCTAGCCCCAGCACAAACGGGTCACTATTCATGAAACCCCTCAGATTCAAAATTAAACGGTGAAACTTGTGTTTCTTACCTCAGTGGTGACTCCAACAGCCTCAGAACAACTTCCTCTAGCTTCTATGTCCTAATCACGCTATGGTTCTGCGCCAAGCTCAAGTTCTCTGAGCTTTTCCTCTGAGGTTCCTCTTCTCACTTAAAATGGGGTTTTCAAGGAAAAGGATGAAGGATTTCAGCTTCCTAATCGGTTCAATCACAGTTAAAGGTCGCGGGTAAGTGTTTACGCTAGTGTCTAAGGTCCTAGAAAGCTCGAAAACTCCTCTAATGGAGGTCTGGACGGAAGAGGAAGAAGAGAGGAGAGAAAATTCCAGATTTTTCGAGCTTCTGGGCCTTTTATAGGCCCAGACGTGACTCCCACGCTCCCAGCGTGGACTGGCAGACAAAATTGCACTTCTGGGCTGCTTCCCACGCCCCCAGCGTGGGTTCCCACGCCCCCAGCGTGGGGTTCCAGAAAAATCATCATTTCTGGCCCACTTTCCACGCCATCAACGTGGCACTCCACGCCACCAGCGTGGAACCCCAGAAAAAGCCAAAAACAAGCTTTAAACGCATGGTTATAACAGTTAGGGTTCGCAATGGGGACTTTGGGATTCTAATTTCTGACCTGTTTAGAATAACAGATGTTCATCACCTAGGGATAGGGATGTGTGGCTGCAGACTTTATAATATGGTCTTTTGAATGCTTAAACTGATAGACTTCACTAAGGAATTAGGTTTTCGATTCAGGTTAAAGAGTTAATTCACTAAGGGATTAGGGATTAACTAAATTAGGAAAGATTTATTCTCTGAGCAATCATGACAAGAACACTTATGATTTATTCTCTAAATGCTTAATTTGACAGTATCACTAAGGGCTTAGGATTCTCGATCGAATTAAAGGGTTAAGTCGCTAGTTATCTAGGATTTACGAATCTAGGAGAGATTTATTATTTGTGTAACTTAAACCACTAAATCAGTCAAGTGAAAGAGGTAGGAATCAAAGGGGATTGTGCCTGACCACAATTGTTTCTTCCATTGGTAATATTCTTATTATTATTTTACTGCACTTATTTAATTTCTGTTTTATTCAAACTCCAATCAATTCAAACAATTCTTCTTTATTTTCTGTTTTCTTTCCAATCGCTTAGACTTATAATTACTGTGAATTTCACCCCAATCCCTCTGGAGAACGATACTCTACTTACCCACTTTTATTACTTGAAATGATCGGTGCACTTGCCGTTGCATTGTACGTAAATCGAGCAACAAGATTTTGGCCCCGTTGCCAGGGATTGGTTAACAGATTTTTACAGTAATTTTTAATCTTTGTGATTGGGATTTTTGTTACTAATTGCTTCTCCAAGTTTTATGCGAGGTTCAGTTAACCCTGAGGATTTGCAGTTCGATCCTGAAATTGAAAGAACCATCCAAAGGAAACTGACCATACAAAGAAGAAGAAGAGAAGCTGCAGACTTTGATTTTGATTCAATTCCAGAATTAGAATTAGAGTCAGAGGAAGAAATGGCTGGACAAGAAAGAAACAATCAGCCGAGACCTGAGGATGAACTAATGGAGGATATTCTGCCTCCAATGTTCACAAGATCCAACTCCAGCATTGTAAGGCCACCAATACAAGCTAACCACTTTGATATAAATCCTTCATTGATAGTATTGGTGGAAAGAAGTCAGTTTGGAGGAGAAGACTCTGAAGACCCTCATGATTTCATAGACAAATTTCTTAGAATTTGTGACACTATCAGACATCAAGGGGTCTCAGATGATGCTGTAAGACTGAGTTTATTCCCTTTTGCTGTTAAGGGAAATGCATTGAGATTGCTAAATAGACAAACATCAAATAGCATCTCAACTTGGGAGGACTTGGTCTCAAAATTTTTTGGCCAATACTTTTCCATGGACAAGTACAACCGGCTGGTGAATGAAATTACCAATTTTACTCAGAATGGAAGAGAATCCCTCTACACTGCCTGGAACAGATTCCAGGAATTAATCAGGAGATGTCCACAATATGACATGCCTGTGGGTAAGCAGGTACGTATTTTCTTTAACAGTATAACTCCTGAAACTCGTATGATTGTTAATGTTGCAGCAGGGGGCACAATAAGGTCAAAAACTGCAGCTCAAACCTATGAGCTGATTAAATCTCTAGCTTGTACTGAAAATGAAAGCATCACCATTCAGCCAAAGAGAGAACCAATACAATTATGCAGCAATGATGCCATGCTTGCAGAGCTGAAAATTTTAGCCCAACAGTTGACTAAGTTGAATGAAAAAATTGATAGATTACAAGTCTCTGCAGCCCAAGTTTCAGCCAGTAAGCCACAAGTCAGCTGTGAATACTGCCAAGGTGAGCATGAATCTAATCAATGTCCTATTCTTGTTGGTGCTGACCCTGTGCAGGTTAATGGCGTTTGGAATGATCAGAGGCAACAACAGCCATATCAGAGAAACAAAAATTTTGCTGCAGGGAACAACTACCATAGAAATTTCCAAGGAGGAGGGTTAGACTACAAGTCTAACAATTATCTGCAGCCTCCTCCTGTTCCCACCACCGTTATTTCTGAACTTGAGAGGATAGTAATGCAGCTGTCAAAAACAACCTCAGAGTTCATCCAAGAGACTAGAGCTCACCACAGAAATCAAGATGCCTCCATCCGGAATCTTGAAATTCAAATTGGTCAATTGGCAAAGCAAATTTCTGAGAGGCCACAAGGACTGTTCCCCAGTGACACAGTGATAAACCCAAGGGAACATGTCAATGCTATCACCACCCGGAGTGGAAAAGTGTTCAATCAACCTGAAAAGCCTGAGCCAAGCAACAAGGGAGCTGAGCAGAAAAATACAACAGCTGATGCAGAAGAAGAAAAATCTGCAGAGAAAGAAAAGAAAGATGAAAAATCTGCACCTCCAAAGAAGCAATGGGATTTCTCTCGCTTTGAGAAACCTCCATATCCAGTGCAGACCAAGCAACAGCTCCAGAAACAACAATTTGCCAAGTTCTTAGACATGTTTAAAAAGTTACATATAAATATTCCATTTGCTGAGGCATTAGCTAATATGCCTAATTATGCAAAATTCATGAAAGAACTTCTGTCTAAGAAACATAAGCTTAAGGAATGTGAAACTATAACACTCACTGAGGAGTGTAGTGCCATCATTTTAAGGAAACTTCCTCCTAAATTGAAAGACCCTGGA
>PYAF01000712.1:48891-63222 GCA_007407185.1 Glycine tomentella | reverse complement strand
ATGGCAGAACCCTCTGCCCTGATTTCACATATGGCGCGCATCGCGCCATGGCCCACGTGGGTCGCGCCATACTCCAGAAACTGCCTATTTCCCTCTTTTCCAAGCCTTTTCTCTGGATACACTTAAGCCAAAATGATTATCCTTAACCATAGGCTTAATCCAGGCTTAATTACATGCTTAGAAATACCAGGCATTACAATATTGGAGAGGATCATTGACAAGGCATACAAAGTTGCCCTCCACGGTGAGTATAGGGTACGTGTCACATTTAATATTGCTAACATAAGCTCTTTTGATGTAGGTCATGAAAATCTGAATTCGAGGATGAATTCTTTTAAAAAAGGGGAGCATGATGAGGACCAAGAAAAATGAGTGAAGACCACAAACACCAATAAGTGAAGAACCTAGATTGTTCCAATGTTTTGAACATAACTTGAGTTTTAGATATTTGTTTTAGGCGTTTTTTGATGCGTTTGAAAGTTCTAAAGATTCCCTACAAATTGTACTTCTAGTCTCAAGTCCAAATTCTGCATCTATGATGATGAAAATGGGACATAAAGTTCAGCACGAATTACATTTTTTAGTATAAGGAATATGTGACTGAAGTCCCACATTGGAGAGAAAAAGGAGAGAGATACCACTTGTTGGCTATAAATAGTCATTCATTTGTCTTACGTACTCACCTTTGAATTAAATAAAAACTTTACACTTTTAAAAGTATGTGAGAGGAAGTTCCTCTTGGGTTCTTGATTGGACCAAACATTGGTTCTTATCAAAGATTTCTATAATCTTTGTGGCGAATCCCCACAGGACTTATCACTTTTCATAAATTGTGGTGTCTTTTTCCATTTCTTGTCTTTACCGCCTTTTTATTTTTATTCTATTTTCTTTAACATCTTGTTCATGTTAAATTCGTTATTTTTGCTCTGCACTTTTCTTTATATTATCTTTATCTTTATTTTTCTTCGTCAAACACTTGGCATGCACCTTTTTCTTATGTTTTAACAAGAAGCCTTTTCAAGGACGATCCGTAAAAACAATGATCCCCATATTGGTTCATATCCGTCAAAACATTACTTTCTTTAGACTTTCTTTTGTCAGAGAACATGTAATAGTGTGTCAGGTGCCTTAGCTAAGCTTGCTTTTAGCTTTCTAGATAGGTATTGGCTTGAGGAAGCATCTCCCCCAGTTACTCATCTCCTTTTAGCAGATGTAATTGTCTTTAATTTTGTCGAATGAAATCCAGTCTTTAGAACAGTTATAAGCTTTCTACCAATTTATTTCTTAAGAGTCAGCTATTGACATGATCAAGGAAAAGGTGAACAAACAAATCAACCAAATTTAGAGGATCTTGTCCTTATTACTTCAATTTCAAATCCAATTCAGACTTAGAAAACACTAAATAGAATAAATCGTCCAAATCAATATCATTGAATCAAATTCAAGAAAGTTAATTCAGATCTAATCACATTTCAACTGATAGGACATGCTATTGATTCTAAATTTAGAAATAAATTCCAATGGTAATTGGATTGAAAAAAACAAAATGTTTTAAGACAAAAAAAAAAACATCATGAAGAGTCCACGTGTCATAAAAATGAGTAACAGCAAGATGTTGGTAGTCCAAGACACAGACTATCCTCATAAAGTTTTCCAAAGGTAACCTCTCCATATTTTAGGATTTTACAATCTTAATTGAGACAATTCATGCAGCAACAACAAAAGACGCGTTTTGTTTCCACTTTTCACTTAAGAGAGAAAAAGATAGTACCATCCTTTTTCTTCCTCTGATTCTGTCTTGTGATAATTTTAACAAAAGTTATATGCATTTTTTAGTAAGAAAACGCAAGAGATGTTGTAGTAAGAAATATATAAATCGTTTTTGACAAAGTTTTCTTCTTGGAAGACTTTTATAAACTTTTGATTATAGATTATCAAATAATTCATTTTCAAAAACAAATTAACAACTCTTGTTTACAAAAAAAAGTGAGAGGGAAACAAAAATACAAATATGAACTGTTTTTAAACATCAGTGACATTACACGAAACTTCAGCTTTGAATGAAAGTTCAATTGAAAGAAATACAAAGTCTAGCCGTAAATGCAAAATCAAATGTATTTTTGAGACAACACTATAACAGGTGAGGCTTGAAAACACAAATCCCTTACCAGTTTTAAATCATAGCAAAATTACATATTCTGTTGCCCATGACCAACAAAGATACTGTTTTCGGATTCGAACCCATGACCAACAAGTCACCAAGACACAACTTTACCGCTGTGCAAGGGTTCGTCCTTAGAGTTTTAAACCATAGCAAGCCTTTAAAATCTCTTCCTATGCATATAGAGGTTAACTTGGTTAAAAAAAGGGGTGTAACCTGTGAGGCTATGGCAGAGAGATAAAGAAGTGAAAAAAAAAAAAGAAAACAGATTTGAAAAATAAACAAATCTGAAAGAGAGATAAGTGTAACAGCCAAAGAGATAAGGAAGGTCTTAGTCGCATAACAGTGGTGGTTTTCCTTTCAATAAAATAAATAATAGTGATGCTTTTCTTAATTGAAATCGCATTTAAAAAATAAGGGCAATTTCTTAATTTCAGAGAAAGCAGTACCTTTGAACATCGAATAATGATGTTACATGAGTAGAGAAAGCAACACCTAATATAGAAGAGTATATATCTGCACAAAGAAAAGAAAAAATTCAGAAGAGTATGCTTATGCAAATAAATATAAAATTTCATTGATAGAAACATGCATGGTTATCAAACTCATGATTTTACTCGTAGAATCGTACATTTTTACATTTCTACTAAGTCTTCGCAAGTTAAATCGCACACAGACTCGTTTTGGAGTAAACTCGCACAATTCTAGGTAGACTTGCTTGATTCTGAGTAGAATCGCGTTTCTATTACGATTTCACGAGTCTAGTGGGCTCTTGAAACGTTGTCGTTTCGAATAATTTTTTTTTCATTCTTCTTCCTCAGTCTCACCTTATCTTGCGCCGTTTCTGCCTTTTTGGACTTGCGCTCCTCAGTTCGTTCCGTTTCCTCACCTTGCTCTCCTCGCTCAGTCGCTCTGTGGTTGTGCGGTTGTGTCGTTCCTCTACTCGCTTTGTTGTGCTCTATGGCTGCGCGGTTCCTCTCCTCGCTCCGTCGTCTTTCTATAGCTACACCGTACTCCTCGCTTCGTTCTTCCTCTCCCCGTGCTGCAGCCTGCAGGTATTTAGTTCCTCAATTTTATCAATTTTATTTTAGCAAAACATAGTAGTTATTCATGTTGTTGATTATCAATTTTATTTTAGCATCGTAACTGAGAGTGGAATGATACATGGAATAGTGGTTTTTGACTGCCCAGTCCAGCAGCTTTAACTTATTGGTTTACTCTTTTTTTATTGTCATCCGAATAGGATGAATTTATGATTGAAACTACATTGAATAGGATTATCATGCTGACAAATTAGCTGGAATTCTGTAACTCTCTGTTTGTTTATATTTAGAGTTATTCTACGATTAATTGGTATATTTAGTTTGTGTTCTTGAGGTTTTAATTTGGTGTATCCTTCCATTTGGTTGTGCCAATGAAATGATTTCATGGTAACTAGTTTTATGTTTGAAAATTTCTAACATATTGTGAATTTACAATACTGTGAAGTGTGAATATATATCTTGTCCACATAAATATCGAAAGTAAATTGCATTAACAAGCAATGGAGTTAATTAAATTGTGAAGTTGTTGTTGAATGCAAACTAGCTTGAATCTAGATATATATGTTTGATGCTAGATATGTGAAGTTGTTGTTGTGTCATTGGCAGTGCACTAGTTATGGACTTATGATCCAATTTAGTTTTTTTTGATGTGTTGTTGTTAGCTTGGTGGTCACTATATGTAGAAAGCATTTTCTTTTTTCTAGAGAGTTAATTGCACTCATTTTCCTTTGTTACTTAATTTCCTCAACTTCTTGATTGTTACTACCCTGAATGCAATTTGTTGTGTTGTGTTGTGTTTGCTATAATGAGTGGAAGTGGACTAAGAACTTATTGTATGAATTTATGTTTGATATTCATAGATAATTTACTATTATTTTTATTAGAAGTAGACTCTTAAGATTCTAAGATTCGAGTCTACAGAACTCCCACGATTCTATGTAAATTCTCGATTTTGACAACCTTGGATAATTATAATTGTGTTGATGAAAAATTCAGTGAGAGTAGAAGAAAAAGAAAAAAAGATGATTAAGTGAGAGTAGGAGAAATCCCATCCATCCTACTTACCCGCAAAAGATACAAGATACCAACCTGCTGTCTCTGTCTCCAGTCACTTGGCATGCGTTTGTCCTTTGCAGAACGTCGTTGCAGCCTCTCTCCACACTACAGTAGCTGCATAATCCTGTAGTCTATAACCTGTCGTTCACCACCACTCTGAAAATTATTATTTACATAAGAGATGAATACCGACGACAGAAATATGGATGGAACGTGTGCCCGTTACTCTGACTGTCAAACGGAGAAACGTGAAGCACCACTTGGAAGAGAGTGGACAGTTACCTTTTATCAATTTAATTTTGTGTTTACATTTTTTGTTTACTATTTTGTTCTTTAACTACGATACATATGATGGTTGGAATTGAAAGAGAATAGGGTTTGCAATAAAATTGAGGGGTATGATTTTTAAAAGAAACGTATACACCAATAACAATAACAAAGAAGAATTTGAAAAAAGGAAAAGAAAAAGAGAGAAAGTGGAAGATCAAGATAAGGAAGAAAAGGAGGGAAAAAACAATTTTACAATACCCACACCTATTGTTGCACGATACCACAATTTTCTGCAGCAGTCCATACAGGTTACCCTTGATGATCCTCTGCACGTCTCCTTCTCCATAGCCAAGGTAAAAACATGTTGTCCTTGTCGACCAAAATCTCGACGTTCTCCGACATAGTATACTATTACTCGACCACTAACATACAATGCGACATCTATCAATCCCTGAATCTGCAAGCTTCACCCACCACTTCAGGATTCCTGAAACGGAGCTCTCACTACATCCGTAATTTCTATTTGAACTTACTTGAGTTGGATATGAAACGAAGTAATTGAGATATAAAACGAAGATGGAAAAAAAACAATTGAAGGATATAAAAGAAATTTCCAACTAAAGGGCATTGCCCTCGATACACTATTAATTAAACAGTAAAAAAGGTTGTTTGCAAGTTTGGCACGATAGTGATGCTATAGACTATTGGTAACCTCTTTTCCCTATAGTTTTTTAAGCTGAAAAAGAAAGTATTATATTCATTTTGTACATCAATTTTACTTAACTTAAAAAGAATATATGATTATAATTTGGGATTAATTAAGTTTTTATTTCTTAATTTTTTTAAATTTAATTTTATTTCCTAAATTTTTGTTAGACTGATCAAGTCCTTCAAAATTTTGTTATTAAGATTTTTAGTCCTTAAATTGTTGTTTTACTCATCAATGTCCCTCAAGATTTTTGTTAAAGTTTTTAATCCCTAAATTTTTAAAAATTCAATTTTTAATCTTTGAAACCTCATTAAATAAATAAAAATAATGGATTCAAACTTTTATTCATGGACTAAAAATTGAAATTCTTAAAAGTTTAAAGACATTAACCAATCAAACAAAAGTTTAAAGACAAAACTTAATTTTAAAAAAGTTTAGGAACTAAAATCTTAATTAAGTCTATAATGTTTATAAAAAAGTATTGTTGTGAAGTACTATAAGTTCAACAAGTAAATACTACCTTTAGTACTTATTATAAGATTTAAATAATTAATTCATCAAAATTTAAAAAATTGGTTAATTTGATTGAAAACATTAATTTTTTCTTAAATTGGTATTTTTTACCCCTCTGAACAAAACAAACAAGCATTAATGGGGTTTGTTTGTCTCTTTCACACTATTCAAAGACTAGTTTTAATGAAGGGATTTTTTATAAAAAAAATATAATTAATGCAAAAGAATATTTTACTTGGACCTCATAAAAAGAATGAAGTTACACTTTTAACTTCGACCTTAAGGTTTTATTCAGGAGAGAGATTTTAGAGAGGAAAGGAAGGAAAGGAAATGTTTGGGTAGTAACATCTCTTTGTTTAAGAGTTTTAATTTTTGAGGAAAAAAATTTGAAAATTTTTAAAACTCTTCTGAATTCTTTCAAATCATTAAAATTATTGTTCCCCCGATTTGGGGGTTTTTAGAAGGAAAAGTAATAAAATTACTATTCAAACCATTATATAATTTTTAATTTAAAATTAAGTTTTATTTGTAAAATATAGAGTGTATTAATTTTTAAAGTAAGGACAAAATTGTAAAAATATTTTATTAACTCTCAATTTCCCTCTCTTAATATATTTTTTAAGTCGGAATTTCCCTCATTTTCCTCTCTTTCATTTTCCTTTCTTTTCTTTCCCTCTCTTTCCTTTGAATCTCTTTCCTTCCTTTCCCCTCCTAACTCTCAAACAAAGCGTAAAAGAAAGACATGAGGTAGTTGATGGTGCTCATAATCATTTGACTGAGCGGGCAGCTTATGGTGTTGTGGTCCGTAATGACAGTGGTGCCATGATTTTTGCTTTCGCCTCTAATATCGGTAATTGCAATATTCTGCGGGCAGAACTCGGGGGGATTTTGAAAGGCCTAACTATTGCTCGTGACAGAAGCTTTAACTATATTGTTGTTGAGTCTGATTCTAAGATAGCAATTAAGCTTATAACATACGGTTGCTCAACTATTCATTCTAAATATAACTTGGTTCAACAAATCAAGGAGATAGTGGATTCAAGATTCAAAGTTACCTTTTCTCATTTTTAGAGAAGCTAACCAAACAACTGATGCTCTTGCTAAGCATGGGATGCTAAGTGCTTTTGATTGTCATGTTTTTTGTTTTGTCCCTCATTTGTTGTATTTGCCTATTATGTCTGAATCTTCTGTAGTTCATTTTTATAGAGATCTCTAGTCAGGACTCATCCCTGACCTTCAAAAAAAAAAAAAAAAACATGAGACAGTATTTAATATGATTAAGCTATGTAATTTGGATGTTAATATTAACTAAAAAGATATAGTTTAATTGATTGAGTAAGATACATAAATTATTATATACATCTGAATATTGTTTATCAGTTCTTACAAATAGAAAATTTCAAATGTTAATATTAAGGCCAAAAAAAATGAAAACCTAAACTCAAAGTGACTCAATGACCTATGTTATAACTTATAAGGCCTACAACATTATTGGAACTAATAAGTTATTGTTGAAAATCTCAAAACCAAACAAGTCTAAGGCTTCATTTGTAAAATGTCCAAAATCTATTTTGATTAGGTTTAAATGTTTTAATTCCTTAAATTTGGATCATTTTTTTAGTCCTTTAAATTTAAAGTTATTTTTTTTAGTCCTTGAAATTTGCATAATGCTCTTTTTAGTTCCTTTCTACAGTTCAGCCAAACGAAAAATAAAATAAAAAATCACAATTTGCGATGACTTTTGATTGTTAGAAAAGAAATACGATTTCTTATGATTTAAAACTATCATAATCTAGTCAATGAAAAAAAAAATTATTTAACTGCTTTAAAAACTATTTTTTTATTAACTTGATTATGACAATTTTAATTATAAAAAATCATACTTTAAAATATAAAATTAAATTCTAGTGATAAAAATTATCACAAATTATAATATCTTATTTTGTATTTCACTAGCATATGCTGTCACTCAACTATTGTGGCGCATCATTCAATTTCAACCGTTGATGTTATGTTGAAATTCATGTCACATTGCCCAAACCACAAATACAAATGAATCTAAAGTTCCCCATTCAGCATTTCAGCTTAGTCCTCCTTCGCCCCTTCTTCACTCTTTCCATCTCTCAAGCAAAGCTCACGCATGCCATTTTATTTTTAATTGATGTTGTTCGTTACTGAGCTCACAAATGTTTCAATATTTGTGTTGTTTACTCTATTTGCATCAATTCGGCTTTAGGCTTGGAAAAATGCAAGTTGCATCTCACGTTATCTCATAATAGCTAGAATACATACGTGATATGTATGTGAATACATGTACTCAGCACTGTGTTTGGAAGTCTTCAAGATTTGATTCTCACTGCCATTATATGACTTCTTGAGGGACCCGAAGATTCTTGGTCTTGGAATTTGATAGCTTTCCTTTTCCTAAACTAATTTTTATCTTCATCAAAAGAAGGAAAGCAAGCATTTCCTTTTGTTCTAATAGATGTCTTCTCACATGCAGCAGTTATGAACTGTGACAATAATCCTAATTTCATGAATGTGTTTGTATCAGTAAGTTAAATGTTCATATTGCAACAAAGATATGCAGGTCCTCAGTAGTGTTAACTTTTAGCTTGTATTAGTTTATCAAGAATTTCAAGAGTTTCTGCACAATAAACATTCAAACAAGCCATCCAAATATGTAATCCAAAGGAAAATACTTCATAAAACTGCTGGAGTTTGGATACAGGATTTGTGTACGAAAACAAATGAAATAATAGTAATAATAGTAATATATTAAAGACAAGTATCTCCCATTTCAAATACAAGCCTGATATAAAATTTACTGAACTACTAAGTACTACAGAGTTGACTCCTTTTAATCAGCACGAGATTGGCCTGCCCGAGATGAGAGGATGATACCCACAATGAGGCCATACAGAGCAAGAGCTTCAGCAAAAATCAAGATAAGAATCATACCAACAAACAGCTTCGGCTGCTGGGCATTAGCCCTGACAAAAAAGGAATCATCTTACTCAGCGTCCAAGTATTCAGTTAATAATAACATACATATTACATAGATGTATGAAACAAACTATAATTTAGCTGAGAAAATCAATCACCCACACAAATGCACTTGAATATAATGAGATATTTTTGGATGGGAAATGCTCGAGTGTTTTCATAACACTCAGCTTCTCTTATCTATCTATCTATCTATTTATCTATCTATCTATATATATATAAACTTAGCTTTCAAAGGAAGCTTTTACAGAAAATCCAGAACAGAGCTGGAGCATATAAATCATATGCAACAAGCTTGGATCACAAAAATTGAATCCTAGGTCCCCGCAATGACTTAGTCAAAATATCTGCAATTTGATCATTAGAGCTAATTTTTTCAGCACTAATTTGCTTAGCCAACAACTTCTCTCGAACAAAGTGGCCATCAATTTCTCTGTGTTTGGTTCTTTCATGGAATACTGGATTAGAAGCAATATGAAGTGCTGCCTGATTATCATAATATAATTGCATCTTCTGAACTTCACAAATTTTAAGTTCCTGGAGGAGTTGTTTGACCCACATCAGTTCACAAGTGGCTGAAGCCATGGTCTATATTTAGCTTTTGCACTAGACCGAGCAATAACATTTTGATTCTTGCTCTTCCAAAAAATCAGATTTCCTCCTATGAATACACAATATCCAATAGTAGAGCACCTATCTATGGGAGAGCCTGGCCAGTCAGCATCACAATACCCAATAACATGGGTTTTTCCCTTGTCTTCATACAACAATCCCTGTCTTGGAGCCCTTTTAATGTACCTAAGAATGTGAATTACAACATTCCAATGATCAGTGTGAGGAGCCTACATAAATTGACTAAGTACCCCAACTGCAAAAGAGATGTCAAGTCTAGTGATTGTTACATAAATGAGTTTCCCAATATCCTATACCGCTCAAGATCATTGAAGGGCTCACCTTGTGCCATCAACTTTTGATTTAGGTCCATGGGACTGTCAACAGGCCTACACTCAATCATCCATGTTTATTTCAAGATAAAAGCATACTTTCTTTTAGAAATAACAATGCCTTCGTTTGATTGAGCCACCTCAATACCAAGAAAGTATTTTAGACACCCAAGGTCTTTGGTCTAAAAGTGGTTGAATAGGTGCTTTTTCAGCCGACAAATTGTAGCAGCATCATTCCCTATAATAACTATGTCATCAACATAGACAATTAGATAAATACACTTTCCTGGAGAAATGTGACAATAGAAAACTGAATGATCTACTTCACTGTGCTTCAATCCAAAAGCTTGTACAATTTGACTAAATTTCCCAAACGAAGCTTGTGGAGATTGTTTGAGGCCATAGAGAGATCGACGCAATTTACAAACTAACCCACATTCCCCATGAGCAACAAACCCAGTGAATTGCTCCATGCATATCTCTTCTTCCAAGCCACCATGTAAGGAAGACATTTTAATATCCAATTGATGGAGAGGCCAATGGCGAATGAAAGCCATAGCAAGGAATAGACAGACCATGATGAGTTTGGCCACAGGAGAAAAGGTATCACCATAATCAAAACCATATATCTGTGTGTACCCTTTTGCCACCAATCGAGCCTTAAGGTGATCAACTTCACCACTAGGCCCAACCTTAATAGCATACATCCATCTAGAACCAACTATCTTCTTTCCAGGTGGTAGGGGAACTAGTTCCCATGTGCCACTGCTTCCAAGAACCAGCATTTCAACAATAATGGCTTGTCGCTATCCAGGGTGATCAAGTGTTTCATGGATATTTTTAAGAATGGTGAGAGGTGATATGGATGAAGCAAAGGAAAAATAGGAGATAACCGATGATAACTCAAACAACTATAAATAGGATGAGAATTTCTGGTAGATCTAATACCTTTCCTAAGAGCAATTGGCCACCCAAAGTCGTCATCTGTTGGAACCATTGTACGAATAGCTGAAGGTGAGAGAAATTAAGCAGAGGACTCTCCATGTGACATAGGACTAGATAACTCTCTATGTGTCTCATAGTGGTGAGTAGTGTGAGGTGATGAAGAAGGGCTGGAAGGACTGGTTGGAGAGGTGGCTTGACTTATGTCCATAATAAGGATTTCACGAACTGGAGACAATAGTGGATCAAGTGATGATGGGACAAGTAAAACTTGTTGGACAAAATTGAAATCTTGCATTGAAGAAGAGAAAAAGGGAGTTTCTCCAAAGAAGGTGACATCTGCAGACATGTGGTACCGTCTAGTGTCTGGTGAGTATCAATGGTACCCCTTTTGTAGATGGGAGTAGCCAAGAAAAACATATTTCATGGCCCTTGCAGATAGCTTGTCCCGACCTAGAGAAACATCATGAACAAAACAAGTACAACCAAAAATACGAGGAGACATGAAATAATTGGAAAGAGAATTGAGTAAGGAATTTTATTCTCAATAGATGAAGATGACATTCTATTAAATAAAAAACAGGCAGTAAGGATAGCATCACCCTAATGATCAACAGGAACATTTGCACCAAGCAATAAGGCACGTGTAATTTCAACCAAGTGTCTATTTTTTCTTTCTGCTATACCATTTTTTTGTGGTGTGTGAGGACATGTGAACTGATGTAAAATGCCTTGTGTAGTTAAAAAGGAAGAGAGATTAGAGGAGAAATATTCTTTGGCATTATCACTCCTAAGAATCTTAATTACTATTCCAAACTGGGTCTTGATTCCATTAAAGAACAACATGAATATAGGTAAAATTTCAGATCGATCTTTCATTAAATAAACCCAAGTACATCTAAAGTATTCATCAAGAAAGTTAACAAAATATCTTAAACCAAAAGATGTGACACGGCTGGGACTCCAAATATCAGAGTGAATAGTGGAAAAAATAGAGTTACATCTTGTTTCAGTTCTCTTTGGAAAAGAGGACCTAACATGTTTTCATAATTGATATGACTGGCACTAAAAGACCTGAAGTTTGCTGAGATTAGGAACCATTTTCTTCAACTTTGACAAATGTGGATGACCCAAGCGATCCATGTATAAGTTTAGGAGACAGGGATGCAAAACAAGACACAAACGGGCTGGTTTCAAGATAGTAGAGACCGCTGGATTCATGCCTACACCAATCAACCGACCCATACCACATTCCTGTATAACAAAGGAATCAGCATCAAATGTTACAAGACAATTTAATGATTTTGTCAGTTGACTAAGAGAAACTAAGTTGAAAGGACAATTAGGAACAAAAAGAACTGGATCCAAGTTTAAAGAAGAAGAAATGGAGACTTTGATGACTCCTTTAGAGGCAACTTAGGTGCTATTTGCTAGGGTGGCCAAATGAGGAAATTTTGGAGGAGACATAGAGGTGAATGGAGAGTCATTACCAGAAATATAATCAGAAGCACCTGAATCAATTACCCATTGACCTTGACTATCCACAGACTAAGAAATGCAAGTTGTTGAAGTACTCGGGCCTGAAGATGATTGAGTTTGACTGTTGGACCTCAATCGAAGGTATTCTTTATACTTCTTTTCAGAAAACTTAGGATCAAGTGTTTCTGATTTGGTGACATTTGTTGTTTTATCGGGCCAACAATTATGTAGTAGCATTTGTCTTGGGCGTGGACTACATGTGTCAAACAGAGGGCTATGGACAAGCGGCACATAGAGGCCCTTTTGTCTGCATGACTTACAGGGTTAGGTCACGCTCACTGAGGCGCACCAAACCCTGGATTCGCCAGATATTTTGCCGGCGGCCAGCAGTGGTGTACGGTGTCCAGCGGCTATGTACGGCGACCGGCGGCAGCTGGCAGTGGCGTCGGTGATAATTAGGCAGAGCAGGATCATTCCCGCTCTAATACCAACTTGAATATGAGAGATATTTTTGGATGAAATGCTTGAGTGTTTTCATAACACTCAACTTCTCTTACACACACACACACACACACACACACACACATATATATATAAACTTAAATTACAAGGAAGCTTTTACAAAAAACTCAGAGCAAAGGAGATACAAAAACTCAAAAAGAAGAACAGTAGCCTAGTACAATAGGGATATAATAACCTATTTTCTAACACACCAAAACACGACTTGAAGGAGGAAAATCAAGATAGCAACTAGCAAGGCATAAAACTACAAAAGCAAGGCGAAAGAGCCAAAAGGGAATAAATTAAGCATCAAATGGATAAATCCCAGGATCCAAATAAGCATTAAGAATCTGAAAATGGTTGCATAGTTATTTACATCAACCTTCCATTGTCAACATTTATATGTAAATGGAGAAAGAGTGGGGCAGCAGCCAAAAATGTTTCCACTCAATATTTCTTTCAATGAAAAAACATGAAATAAAGTTAGAATTCCAACCCACGGCCTTATCATCATTGTACTCACACAAAAAAAAAAGAAGCAAAAATTCCAAATGAGATTTAATGTAGATAACTATCTCCACAAGTAACACATATAGTTATGAATTTTTCCTTCTAATAACAATCACCGGAAAGGCGAAAGTAGGCCTTCGTTCACATAACACAAGTGATATAACAGTGGTCAACCCTCCCCCTTTCCAATTCCACTAAAAAAATGATGACTAGAAAGAGACACAGAACATGTCTTAAAACAAAAAAAAACTCTAAAAAAACTAAAAGCAAGCATCTTACAGGTAAAATTCATTAGCTCATTTGTCTTATAAGTCCATAAGATAAGACAACATACATTAAGGCATATTACACTCCAACAACATATAATGCATTGCAAGCACACAACATTGGCGGCAGGAATTAAACTGAGCAGCAATTTCCACAAGCAGATATTTTGAAGAAGTTAAATATGCCTATTTAGCCAGCATTAGTAATTACTAATTTCCACATCACGAAAAAAGAATACTAAGGTGAAAACATGTCGACAAATGATTGTACAAAATCCATAATAAATAACAGAAGATGTTAATGCATCTAACCTTAGTGATGAGGAACACTACTGCATTCACAAGTAAAATAGCACTGGTTCTTGAAAACGTTTCTTACTCACAATTTAGTCCCTGATTTTAATTAAGTTTACAATTCAACACCTAAATTATGCAAACATGATTCATAGTTTCATACTCCTTTAGCTAACATTTTTAAGGATCAACAGAAAACGAGTTTGAATGGGAAAAGTACTAAACTATATAATAGCACAAATTAAACAAAATTTGCAAACGGAATACATTTCAATACCCTGAACCAATATAAAAATTCACTTACCATTTACCATAAAGATAGCAATGGCTACCAAAAAGAAATATGTGACTTTTACGAGACAACAATCTAATCAATTTCATTACCATCGAATATAAAGATCTCCATCACTTACTACACCTAACATTCAAGAAGTGTCCATAGGCATACATGACATGATCATGATGATGAAAATGAATAAGAATTACCTGACACCAGCATCACCAACAATCCCAATGGCCATTCCAGCAGAGAGGCCAGCGAGGCCACAGGCGAGGCCAGAGGACAAGTGGGCATAGCCATCAAAGAGATAGTAAGACTTAGCCTTTGGGTTTATCCCAGTGCTGATAATAACCGCAA
>PYAF01000712.1:24185-39246 GCA_007407185.1 Glycine tomentella | reverse complement strand
TAATAATAATAATAATAATAATAATAATAATAATAATAATAATAATAATAATAATAGCATTTTAGATAAAGAAATGTTTTGACTAAATGAATCTCCTTTATTATAACACAAATATATAATATAAATATAATGATTTTTATTTATCATGATTTGAAGTACATTATAATAATACTAAAATACATACTCTTATTACTTCATTCTTAGTCACCAAAAGAAATAGAAATGCATACTCTCATTACTTCATTCTTTGTTAATAACAATATGTATCCTTTTTCATAATTAATTATACATTTATACTTATTATAAATAGTTTTATCAATATAACACAAACATGATTGGTTGAGGTGAAGATAAATTTTTGTAAAGGCAAAAGTTTAATTTTACATGTATTTTGATTCAGTTTGATTGACGCTTAATACCTGACAAGATGAAACTTATCAAGATAGTACCTTGGACTATAAGACAAACAAAAACACAAATTGTCACATAAGGCAACACCTCCTACATTCCTATGTCACAAAAATCAACCATTTTTGTAAATACTTTGTTGACAAACCCATTATGATAATTAGTTGTAGTTTTTTTGTGGAAAAAAATCATCATCATCACTATCATTATTATCATTACCAATGACATCAGTAGCACCGCCACCGTTTTTATCATGGTCACTATCACAAAAAGTACTTTTAAACTAATTTTAATATATTTTCAAAATAAATTTATTTTGAAACTTAAAATTTGAGGAAAAAAACTAAGGGTTATTCTTTCCAACACTTTTTGAAACTTAAGTTTATTTTACTAAAACATTTAACTCAATTTTTTTTTCAACACTTTCCCACCGCACGGGCATTCTTTACAGTAGTTCAAAGAAACAGTAAATCTCTTTCAAATTAAGGGTTAAAGAAAAATTACAACAACGAAACTCGAAACTCAATGAATAAAACACTTGTTTGAAGGGGTTGGGGGGGGGGGTTAATTAAAAACGATTAAGAAAATTTGTGACATTCGATAACAAGACTTATAAAAAAATAAAAGAAAAAACTAAATTTGTTGTAAAAAAACTAATTAGATTTGAGAATTTAACGCATTTTAACTACTTTTTAACTTTTTTTAGTAGTAGAAAATTTTGTTTAAGTATTTGATAAATAAACCTTTTTAACAGCTTTTAGTGTTTTTTAAAATGCTATTTGAAGTAACATTTGTTAAAATGTTAGTTTATAACTTCTAACTTTTTATATTTTTTTTCTATTTTTATCCTTAAAATATTTATCCAATTTTCTAGCTATCCTTTTTAAATAAATCATGATTATTTTTGTCATTTTATACCGCTACTTCAATAATTTGTTTTATCGAACATTTATAATTTCAGCTACTAACTAATTTTTTAGCTTAAACTACTAGCTTTCAACTAACTTTCCAATTTTCATCTAACTTTTTAATTAATTTTATCCAACAAAACATTATCACAACAGTGACAAATAATTTAAACAATTATTCATCTAATCAAATGTATTTTGGATAATATTACACACACATATAATACAAAAATTGATCCAATTGTTAAAAAATAAATTTATATCTCTTAAAGATATGAGTTTGATTCCCATTCTGATTCTAATAATCTTTCAAGATTCAATTCATTTAAATTTTTTTATTGATAAAAAGAAAGAATGTTTTACTTTCACTAGTACCCATAGAAGTGCCATGATCCATGGTGGGGTTATTTGGTGATGATAATGTAGGAACTATTGAATTTATGCGGAAGCGATTTAAGAACATAGTATATTGGTATGTTTATCAATCATCATTGTTTCATAAACACACAAGGAATATTACCTCTCGGAGTACTAATCTTTGATGATCTCTCACGCCTTAGAATTCTTGCGTCACTGCACAATTAATCTCCTTGTAGTATGTTGATAGCAGACCTTCCATACTATCTCTCAAGGGGGAAAGGGATAGTATGTGGGCACTTTCTCACTATCAGGAGATGATCTTGCCTCAGTCTCTGTGACTATCCTATCTTTTTAGAGAGGGTTAAGTGTAGTATATATGAGTTTCTAGAGAACCTAACCTTAGGTGTTAACGGGCTTTAGGTTTCTTGGACTCTTTTTACACATTAGGCCCTATTGGGCTAAAACATGGAAAATTGATAGGGAAATAGGAGCATAGAAAATTGAAAATTGTCCATATTTGAATTATTTTGTCGATTTGGTGAAATAGATGGATTTTGAAATTTTGAATTGGTGGG
Source organism: Glycine tomentella (assembly GCA_007407185.1). Taxonomy (NCBI): domain Eukaryota; kingdom Viridiplantae; phylum Streptophyta; class Magnoliopsida; order Fabales; family Fabaceae; genus Glycine; species Glycine tomentella. The sequence goes on along the minus strand of PYAF01000712.1, from coordinate 36,995 downwards.
AGATCGATAATTGTGCATCAAATTTAACCAATGATTGAGATTGAATTGGTTTGGATAAATTGGATAAAAATAAATAAAAAGATGAAGTTGAGAATTGGGGATGTGTGTGTAAAAAAATTGGATGGGATTGAGCCTTGAGTAAAAACAACTTTGAGAAGAATGATTGTGTAAAAAAAATCATGTTACACATTTATATACATGATAGTATTAATATTCAATATGTAATGGTAAAAAATCTACAGAAGGATTGTGATTGAACTTTGAGTAAAAAAGCAACTTTGAGAAGAAGGGTTCTGTAAAATTGTTTTCATGTTACCCATATTTATATACATGATAATATTAATATTCGTATGTGATGGTAAAAAATCTGTAGAAAAATAAATAGTAACATTTTAGCAGTTATATACATGATAATTTTCTTGCCCCACAATATTTTAACGGTTACAATTCAAAGCAACTACTGAAGTGTGTAATAATATAGTTTCAATTTGTTTTAATGAAAAAAGTAACATTGGACCCACTATTTTAGATATAAGCATCTCTGCTTATATAGGAATCGACCGAAGGTTAGGGTTTGGGTTTTCGTTCCTTAAAGACAATGAATAGAGCTTTTCTAATGAAGGTCATGTGGAGAATTTGTTCCATAAAGCACAATCTTTGGTCACCGATCATACGCTCCAATTATAAATGTGCAACCTGATGAAACTGACGTAACTTTCCCTAATGGCTTATAATAATATATCTTCCCTCACAAAGATAGGAACCGACCGAATCTCATTTACTTTGGATACAATAGTACTCCTACATTGATGGTTCGTGAATAAGAGGATAATATCATTAACATCAACATTAATAGTACATTTAATTCAAGTTAAAGTGAGATTGGTGATAGATGAATTTAATGATAAATTGAAAATAAGACAAAAAAAAAAGAAAAAGAGGAAGAAAAAGTAGAAAAAATACAAAAGAAAGGTGTTCTGTTTGTGAAAAACAGAGATGTCCAGCAAAATTTGCCTGATATTTTATATTGAATCAAACTCTCTTTCTCTGAAGGTATTTATGAAGATTGAATACCTCAGGGAAGAAGATCACTATGCTTGTATAAACCAATGGCGTGAGGTGTGTGCACATTGTAAATGGAAAAGAGAGAGTGAATTCTGTGTGTACCTTTCTCCATGGAGTTGACTGTTTCTTGATGGGCTTTATGCAATTTGGGCTCACGGGAAATTCCGTAACAAAAGGAAAAATAAAACTAAAATAAAAGAGAGGTGAAAGGAGGAGGAAAAAAGAGGAAAAAAACTAAAAAAGGGAACGACTAGAATATAGAACTACTAATGGGTTTAACCCTCCACCAAGCTTATAACTTTTCTCCACTCTATCCTAAGACATACCGTCCGCTAATCTATATCTCACTCCATAAGGTCTTGTTTAACTATCTTTTCCTAGGTAAGTTTCGATCGACCTCTATCTCTCTTTGTGTCGAGCTCTTGGTAACAAACTCTTGTCCTTACGGGAGCATCCGGTGGTGGTCTCATGATGTGCCCAAACAACCTCAATCTATGCTCCCTCATCTTTTTACATATCGGTACCACTAATACCTTTCGTCGAATATCTTCATTTCTTATCTTATCCATATTCGTATGACCACACATCCACCATAACATCCTCATTTCTGCTACCCCTATTTTATGCTCATGTTGCCTATATGTTGGCCAGCATTATGCTCCATATAACATTGTCGGTCTTACAATTGTTCTATAGAATTTTCCTATTAGCTTAAAGGGAATTTTGCAGTCATACAAAAACCCTGATGCACTCCGCCATTTCATCCACCTTGCTTTGATTCTATGATTTATATCCGAGTCAATCTCACCACCTTTTTGCAAAATTGATCCCAAGTATATAAAAATATCTTTATTGGGTACCTCTTGACCAAGTAGATGCACTTTATCTTGATCATCATCTCTTACCTGCGAAAACTCACACTTCATGTACTTCGTCTTGCACTTGCTTATCGTGAATCCTTTAGACTCCAAAATGTTTCTCCACAATTCCAGTTTCCTATTAACACCATCTTTGATCTTATCAATAAGCATGATATCATCTGCAAAAAGCATACACCACGACACTTCCTCTTGAATATCTCTCGTTAGCTCATCCATCACTAAGGCACATAGATAAGGACTAAGAGCTGAACCTTGGTTAACACCTATCGTGATAGGGAAATACCTTGATGTTCCATTACAAGCTTTCACACATGTGATAGCCTCATTATACATATCCTTGATGTTCCTGAATAAGAGGATAAATCTATAAAAAAAATTCAAAAAATTAAAATTATTTGCAAACAAAAAATAAAGAAATTATTATAAAATACTATTATATATTAAATAAACTTTACTTCACAAAAAAAAGGAAAAAAACTCAAATACAATATTATAGTCTATAGACACTATTTTCCAATTAGATTTGGAGTTTCACTTTGGTACTACACAATGATATTTAATAGATTCTTTTGTTTCGCATATTGCCAAGGTAAAACTATAAATATGATAGAAGCTTTTGACAAGAGTTATCAAAATGGATTGGCCTAACCCACCTTGACCCACCTTACAAACAAGCCAACCTAACCTGGACCATTTACAATTTAGTCTTTAAAAAAATGACTCGGCTTGGGTCACCACAGGTTGTGGGTCAACCCATCAAAAATAAATAAATAAATTCAACAGAAAATCATGGCGACATAGGGTCATGATCACAACAAAGTAGTGGCACAGGGTTGCACTGGCAAGCTGTGTTTGTGAGTGGGTCACTGGCTCATGACAAAGACTGGATCACTTGCAAGAGTTGTGATGGAGAGTGGGTCTCGACTCTCGATGGAGAGTGGGTTGCGATCGTGACGAAGATTGCCTCTGTGCGGTTATGCCTGAGTGGGTCGTGGTGTTGAGCTCGAGTGAGTGATGGTGACCTCGTGACTAAGAGGGAGAGATGAGAATAAGTGTGAAGGAGAAGGAGAGATGAAAGAATGTTTGTGTGTGACGGAGAGGGGGAGATGAGTGTGTGTGTGTGTAACGCAGAGGGAGAAAGTGTTGTTCACTGTGTTTGTCAATTGTCAACTCACTCTTATTAAATTAGGTAATTGTTTAACTGGGTTAACCCGACCCACCACGAGTTCTGCCCAGGTGGGCCGAGTTGGCCTGCAAGTTTGGATCCGTTTTGACGGCTTTAGTTTTAACTAATAATTTACAACTAACATTAGTCGATAAAAAAGACTTATGTATGTTTTGGTCCATGTAAGTTAACACTCTTTATATTTTGGTCCTTGTAAGTTTGTTTTTTTTTTTTTTTTTTTACATTTTTAGTCCACGTAAGTTGGTATCTTTTCAATTTTAGTTTTTTAGTCATATTAGTTTACATTTATAGAGACTAAAATTGAAAATATTCAAACTTAAATAAACCCAAATTGAAAAATTGTGAACTTATAAATATTAAAAATAAACATAATAAATTACAAGGATAAGGATTGAAAAAAATCATAAACTTACTTAGAGTAAAAAAAGTTACAAAAATAATAAAAGTACATATTTATTGGGACCAAAAGTATATTTTGAAAAAAAAAGAACAAAAAAACTTTTTTTTGACAGGAGAACCAACAATACTTATTGTACTGTATCCAAGTTTTCTCTAAAAAAGATATTGCTAATCAATACCTTTTGAAAATTGATTAAAAAATTAAAATGAAAAAAATCTTTATTTTATAAATTATAGAAGACGTAAAAAAATCATAAACATTATAAATTTTCACTTTATAGTAATAACATTTCTACTTTTAAGTTCTTTAATTAATATACTTAGGATAGTTAACATTTTAAAAAATTATTAAAAAACTTTACCGACACTGTAACCATAAATGCACAAGTTAACCAATAACAACCATCCCTATCCTTTCCCAGTAATGTATTTATTTTAATATTTTCTATAGAAAACAATAAATAAACTGGATCTGGATCGTCTAGAGCTTGAAAAGAAACTTCACACGGTGAAGTAGCAAATATAAACATGCAACTTTATAAAAATTAATTTTAAAATTTAATTTATTGTTTAAAAGGTTAAAATATATTTTTGATCTCTTATATATATATATATATATATATATCCAAATTTTGTTTTTGGTCCCTAATAAATTTCTACTTTACGATGATTTCCTAATATTTGAAAAGTTTTGTGAGGCCCCTATTGTTAGAAGGAATACGTTAGCGGTTGATGTGGTCGTTAATTCGACTCGTCGATAAGTTACATGTGATGTCATGCATACTCTATATCTGAGTTGGGATTCTACATAAGATTTTTTATTTTATTTTTAAAAGATAATTAACAAATATTATTTAGGATAAAATTTAAATAAGTCCAAACCACTGTCCGTGTGCACCTGTTTCCTTCCAAAAGTGCATAAGCTACAACACAAGACTTGGTGAGGAAAGAGAAGGTGAGCCTGTTGGGCATGACCTCGAATGAGAATGTTCCATGAAATGGGTTATGGGGTAGCGACATGGTGGACGAGTGCATGTGTGTGGCAAAGGTTCTTAAAGCAAGAGAGGGAGCAAAAGTACGAGTTTGGAGAGGATGTGGGTGTCGTGGTAAAGACTGAAAACGTGGATTTGTGCTTGAATTCATTGGCACCTATGTCTGTGCCACAACGATGGCGTTGTCGGCCAAAAACTTTAATCGCTACTATGAACCAACCTTAAGCATCCTAGATCTGATGAATCTTGTAAGATCCGATGAAATCCATACTAGATTTGACAATACTCACCCCAAATTTGAAATTTTGAGCTTTATGATTTTTCCTTCTTCTTCATTCATGGACTTGTTGCGATTCCGACAAGAAGGACAATGGGGGAGCTATACTACTATGTGTATGGGGGTGGTGGTGATGTTTTTGGGTCGTTTTTGGTTCATTTGTTGTTGTAAACAATTTGATTGATGGCATCGTTGTTTTATGGAATTGAGTTTGATTAATTGGTTGTTATTTTTGCTATAAACGATGGTGCTGTTGAATGTTATGATAGTGGTGTTCGTAGAGGTGACACCATTGACAAAGCAAATTGTCAACCCTAATCATCTTTTATGGTGAACATTGATGGAGCGTGTCAGAAGAAGAGAGAAAATCGCGTTTGTGTTCAGCAAAGCACAATGCCCTTTTGTATTAGCCAAACAACGCCGTAATCTCCTTCTCCCTCCCTCTTAATCTTAATTTAAATTTTTATCCTAAATAATATTTATTAATTATTTTTTAAAAATAAAAAATCTATTTTTTACGTGAAATCATAACTCAAACATAAAATACACGTGATATCAGAAGTAACTTATTGATGTGTTGAGGTGACATAGAAGTAATTTGTTGATGTGTTGAGTTAACAACCACATCAATAATTAACGGATCATTTCTAACGACATAGATCTCTTACAAAACTTTTCAAATATTAGAAACTTATCGCAAAACAAAAACTTGTTAAAGATCAAATGCAAAATATAAATATATATCATCTATCAATAACATATTTAAGCATAAGATAAATTGAATGGATGAGATTTGTGCAGTTTCACCTATAACTACAGAGGATCAAAATCCAAAATAAACGAAACCCAAATAACGGGACTTAACAATCAATGACACACATCAAACATGAGAAACTTGCCTGTTTTTTTATTTTTCTTTCTACTAAGATGCTTTTTAGACACAGTCGAACCCTGGTCTTTCTGCCTGCGATTCTCCCTTCTCCTTCGCTCTCCGCACTTTCCCAATAGCCACAGCAACACACTCAGTCACTAACTCACCAGTGACCACCGACATCATGTCCGATTCGAAGGTCGAAACCATCGCCAGATTAGCGCAATGGAAAATCGACAACTTCGGACCCTGCTCCTACAAGAAATCAGACCCTTTCAAGCTCGGAATTTGGAACTGGTACACCAATTTTCTTAATTTAATACCCTTGTGTTTTGAGTGATTGTGCCTGAATTGTTATGTATGTGTTGTTATGTTTTTTCAGGTTCATGTCCATAGAGAGGAACAGGTACCTCTACATACACATCTTTCCGGAGCCTTCTCGGCTTACTAAGGAACAGCCACCCGTGGCACGCTTCATCCTGCGAGTCTCCAACAACTCTGGCCCTACCCGCAAATTTTACATTTCCCCTGGTCTGTGCCACTTTACTCATTCCCTTATTCTCTTTCCCCTTTTGTAATCAAGGGTTTGGATTCAGGTTTTGGTTTTCTGTTATTAATTAATAGCGCGTTTGGTTTCACATCGGATGGTATTTTTAATAGTTATAGTTTTCACAGCCTAAATTTGGTTCCATTGTTCTCGACGTGTTTCCAAACATGCCATAAATCTTAATATTGATTTGAGACCAACATGGTATGTGATATGGTTGACAAATAACTATGTCTTTATAGTATGTGATTATTGGTTCAATGGATTTCCAAGTTCGTGTGTATGAATAACATTTGTTGGGAGAAGTCAGTGTCTTAATGTTGAGACTTGAGATAGTGTGACCTTAATTGATCATGTGAAAGTATTTGATCTCAATTCATTTGAGTTGATCCATGTGTGTTTGTGAGTGAAAAGATTGAATTTGGGGTTGTTGATTGCAAGGAGATATGATGGAACATTTCGTAACGTTAGTCTTCATGTTGGTTGAAATTGTGGACAAATGTGGCCGATGGATGTTGGTATTAAGGAATAGTGGCTAGGTTTTAACAAACTGATGCATCATCTCACTGCTCACGTATTACATCCTTCTACACACAACACAACTATGCAGTATTCAAGTTTTTGTGTCACAAGTATGCAGAAACTTTTACAACACACAAATTAATAAGCACATGAGATCATTATACATTTCTTATTGGGACTTGGTTATTGGTTCCTAGGTCTCATATTGAGTACTACGGGATACTTGCTGGAGTACTTAAATGGCCTAATTCTCTCCCCTTGACAATTAGTCTTTAAAGAAGTGTTCCTCAAGTGCTTGAGTGCTTATCAATTGGTACCAGAGCTAGTTATTAGTGTATTGGAAAGGGCTACCTACAGATAGTTGACCAAAAATATTGAGTGAAGCGTTGTAGAGTGCAATTGCCGATATGTTGGCTCTAAAGGGTGGTGCTTGATAGAGATGTTGGCTCTAAAGGGTGGTGCTTGATAGAGACTTTGGTATTTTGGGTGCCTAAGTCTCACAATTCAGTCGAATAGTGTGGGATGCTTGGTGGAGTACTTAAGTGGTTTAGTTATCCCCCTTGACAACTAACTTTTAAGGGAGGGTTCCCCAAGTGCTTGGGTGCTTATCAATTTAATATTCCAATAATAACTATTCTGCATTAGTAATAGTTTCCTTATCACCAAAAGGATTGTTCTAGAGTAAGCAAGTAAAGAAAATTGCTTGTTCAGAATTCATAATAAATAACATTGTTTTTAAGACATTTAACTGTGGTGATTTGAAACAATGTGTATTTTAAATATTTGTGATTAACAATAAGAAACTTGGGACTTTAAAATGCTTCGGAGTTTTGTCAAGCCTTGAAACATTGTCAACTTACACATTTAATTACCCATACTTGTTACAGAATTTTCATGTTGTATTGTGATCATATCATCAACAGTTAGTACGAACTTTTTTTAAAATAGAGCTTACATGACCAGAAACACATCCTATAATTATGATAAAAGTCCTGCGGCAAAAAAATGATTTTGGTTGTATCCTCCTTGTTTATTTTTCACACCTTTTGTTATTTCTCTTCTTGAATGAGCTGGCTTTTCACTTTTGGCTTTTGTGGGAAGTAGTTATGCCTTTGGCACTAAAAGAAATTTATCAAGCATTGGGAACATAAGGATCACAGAAAAACAGTCTACTTCTATATTACTATTGGCTTATGATAGTTTTAGTAAATATGGCTTATTATAGTTTTAGTTTTCTATTTTTTAATTGGTTTTAGTCCATATTTATTTTTAAATGGTCTTTGTCAGTTGTTGCAACTTAGTCATGACTCATGATATGATGTTTTTCACCAAAAAAAAAGTTAGTAATGACCTGACATGCATCTAATTGTGTCATGTCACATGTCACCTTAAAATGATTGATAACATGACATGACTAAATGCGAGCCACATTTCCACTAAGTGGTAACAGGCTAACAGCAACTATTTAAATAAAATAAAAATTATGAGGATTAAAACCAACATAAAACTTTTTGAAGGACCAAACTCAAATAAGTCATTTATCATTTTTGTCTAAAAATATAGTTAATCTTGGGTTTTATTTATTTTTCCTGTATAGATAAACTTAGTATGTTGAGTGAAAAATACGTGGAGCAATTCATTTGAATATAGAAATTTATTCTCAAAATGCATTTAAGAATTTTGTTTTTAATCCTGACCTCTAAATTCAAATTACCAACATAAGCTTATCTTTGCTTCCTAGTTTTGGTATCATCAGGGTTTAGCCTTATAGCAGAAGTTCTAGTGTTATGATTTTGGCATCTGCTGTTGTACACCTACGCTCTTCACTTTTGCTTACCTACAATAAATAGGGCTCGATTTGCATCACCACCTCAAAATGGCAACCATGAAAATTGAAATTGCATTTACCTGTACCAACTTCAAGATTGTATAATGAAATGCTGACACAGCTTATGCCTTCATTTGTATGTGCTTGTAATGTTCAGTTCATGAAAGGGTGCTTAGGACATGTGAAGACTTTGTCTGGCCGGTTGATACTGCATTCCTTGGTCGCTTTGTTATTGATATTGAATTTCTTGACCTGAGGACCTGCCCCGTGAATGTGAGTCCCTAATTTTTATAATCATTAATATATTTATACAATATTGATGTAAATCAACATCAACAACACCTTTAACCCAAGTTAATTGGGGTCGGTGGTAGATGAATCCAATGATAGATACTAGGGAGTTGAAAAAAAAGGGGAAGATAAAGGAGAAAAAAGACAAAAGAAAAGAAAATAAGATAAAAGAAAAGAGGAGTGAAAGAAGGAGGGAAAAAATGAAGAGGAAAATAACTAAAAAGGGATTGTCTGGAATATAGAGATAATCACGAATCTAACCCTCCACCAAGCTATAACTTTTCTCCATTCTGTCCTAAGACACACCTTCCGTCAATATATATCACATTCTATTAAGTCTTGTTTAATTACCTTTTTCCAGGTAAGTTTCGGTCTACCTCTACCTCTCTTTGTATCGAACTCTTGGTAACAGACTCTTGTTCTTATGGGAACATCAATGGGTCGTCTCATTACGTGCCCAAACCAACTCAATTTATGTTCTCTCATCTTTTCATTCACAGATATTACTGCTATCTTTTGTCAAATATCTTCATTTCCTACCTTATCTATCTTTGTATACCCACACATCCACCTTAACATCCTCATTTCTGCTATCCCTATTTTATTTTCATGTTGCCAATGTGTTAGTCAACATTTAACTCCATATAACATTGCAAGTCTTACAGTTGTTCTATAGAATTTTCCTTTTAGCTTAAGGGGAATTTTGCGGTCACATAAAAACTCAGATGCACTCCGCCTTTTCATCCACTCTGTTCTGATTCTATGATTTACATCCTCATCAATCTCTCCACCTTTTTGCAAAATTGATCCCATTTTGGGTACCTCTTGACCAAGTAGATGCACGAGATCTTGATCATCATCTTTTACCAACTAAAACTCACATTTCATATACTCAGTCTTGCTCTGCCTTATTATGAATCCTTTAGACTCCAAAGTGTTTCTCCACAATTCAAGTTTCTTATTAACACCATCTTTGATCTCATCAATAAGCTCAATATCATCTACAAACAGGATATATCATGGTACTTCCTCTTGAATATCTTTTGATAGTTCATCCATTACTAAGGCAGAGAGATAAGGATAAAGAGCCGAACCTTGGTGTACACCTACCGTGATAGGAAAATCCCTTGATGTTCCATTACAGGCTTTCACAGATGTGGTAGTCCCATCATACATATTCTTGATTGCATTAACATACTTTAATGATACTTTTGTCTTCTCAAGAGTCCATCATAAAACTTTTCTTGAGACCCTATCGTATGCTTTCTCAAAATCTATTAACACCATATGTAAGTTTTTCTTCTTTTCTCGATACCTTTCCATTAATTGTCGCATCAAGAAAATAGCTTCCATGGTACATCTTTGGCATAAATCGAAATTGATTTACAGAAACCTTGGTCTCCCTCCTCAAGTGATGTTCAATAACTCTCTCGCACAACTTTATAGTATGACTCATGAGCTTAATGCCTCTATAGTTAGAACAATTCTGAATATCTCCCTTGTTTTTGTATATAGGTACAAACATATTTTTCCTCCAAGCATCAGACATCTTATTTGATTGAAGAATCTTATTGATAAGATTGGTCAACCATTTTATTGCGACATCTCTTAGGCCTCTCCACACTTCAATAGGGACGTCATCGGTTCCCAAAGCTTTATTATTCTTCATCCTCTTCAAAGCCTCCTTAACTTTATGTGTATTAATGCTGCGCACAAATCTTCTATTCAATATTTAAATACGATATTGATGTAAATAAATAATTTTATAATTTATGTAAATATAATGGTGTTTGTTTTTTCCTCTAAATATTCATCTGTTTATTAAAATGTTGGTTGAAGTTACTTGCTAAGCATTAAGCAACACATCATGTTCTTTATCTAATAAATTTCATTGTCTCCAGCTCCAGGGAACCTTTGAACTAGTATTAGATTGCTTCTTCTTGACCGTTTATTGTTTCTTCTGAAAATCAGGGTGAAACCAGATCTGTATGGCCATCTGATGGAAAACTGCAAACTGTTGCAGCTCAAAGCACTCTTCGATGCTTGACCCGCATGCTTGATGAGGCTATACATGCTGACCTCACCATTATCACCGCAGATGGTACCCTGAGGGCTCATAAGGCTGTTTTATCTGCAAGTTCTTCTGTATTCCATAGCTTGTATCTTGACAATGGTGATGAAAAAGAGACATCTACAATCCACATAGAAGATATGTCTCAAGAATCCTGCATGGCCCTTCTGAGTTACTTGTACGGCACTATAAAGCAAGAAGATTTCTGGAAGCACAGGCTTGCATTGCTTGGAGCAGCCAATAAATATGAGATTGGTGATCTCAACGATGCCTGTGAGGAAAGCCTACTTGAAGATCTTAACTCGGGAAATGTTCTGGATAGGCTAAATGACGCTAGGCTCTACCAGTTGCACAAGTTAAAGAAAGGATGTTTCTCATACTTATTTGATTTTGGTAAGATATATGATGTTAGAGATGAAATAGATACCTTTTTCCGACATGCAGATAGGGAGCTAATGCTGGAGATGTTTCAGGAAGTGCTTACAATTTCGAAATAGGTTGCCATGAAACTCTTAGGACCCTTGTATCTTGCAAATGATGGATCCTTTTGTGTAATCACTTTTTTAACTTTATAGTACTGTGTTATGATGTAGATAATACCAATCTGCCCTCTTCAACAACCAAGTGGTTAAATTGTCAAGTGAGGGAGTACATTACTATGTATATAATGGCATGTTGAGTTTGATTGGTGTTTCTATTTTGGTTTTGTTCTTAAATCAAGTCCCGTCTTGGGGCCCATTATCACTTGTTACCTGAAAAGAGGACCCAACTGTGGCTCCAAGGTCGGAACTTGGAACACTCAGGCTAACCTTGTCAGATTGCTGTTGAAGAAAAGGGAAATACAAAAAAATAAGATTAACAGACAAATGGTTTGTAAGGAAGAGACCAAAAAAGTAAGAACGTTTAGTTTACCTATCTCTTCTTAATTAGTTGTTTTTGTAACTTGCACGCCTCTTCTTAATTAGTTGTTTTTTTGATTTGCAATGCCATCTTCCTTTTGGTTATCTCTGCTATTTGAGTTTCTACATTTGTGATTCTTTCCAATTAAAACAGTGATAGAATAAAACATAAGATGGATTTTAGAGGAGATGTTGAGATCATTCAGGGAATTACCAATCAATAACTCTGGAAAGCTGAATATGAAAGCTCTCTGATAGAGGGTTTTTAGTTGAATATTTTTCTATCCTTCTTAGCTTATTTGACCTCTCTTTGACCCTTATTTTTCTATTCTAATTCAGTTTTTGGGCCTAGGCAAGTAAGTGGGCTTAATTACTAATTGTTGCGTATTTTTGGATTTTTTCTCACTTAACGTATCTGACTTGTGCAGGACCTATAGGGAGCTAACGATCTCCGAATGGAGCGTTCTAGGAGTCCCTAGAAAGATAACGAAAAGATCTACAAGTTTGATACAAATAGCCCGAGGCCAATTCTGTCATTTAGAGGGTCATTTTTAGCTTTGAAGTTAACGCCTCTGCACTTGTAATTTTGAGCTGCGAATTTGACTTTCATGGTTGTAATTAGCAAATAATTAGATTGTTGGGCTTGTTTGTGGCCCATTTCGTTTTCAGAACTCAGTCACTACATATTAGTGACTTTAGTGAGACTTGGACACACTTTTTACAATTTTCAATAAACAAGTTTTATTTTCCTTTCTTTTAGTTTTTTAGATCAAAACCCTTGTTCTCATTTTCTCTCTACTGTTCTTCCTTGTTCTTCATTGTTCTTCATTTTCGTTTTTCTGTTCTTCCATTTTCGTGCACTCAATCCATGGGGCTTTCATTGATGATGATCATGGAAGGCTAAATCACCAATCAATCCAAGGAACCAACCAAGGCACAAGGAGAATCGGAGTTCTGGTTTAGTATTTCGAATTCTATTTG
>PYAF01000712.1:8595-24085 GCA_007407185.1 Glycine tomentella | reverse complement strand
TCCATGATTATGAATGCGTTTAGGATTGAAAGCGGATTAGGTTATGGATTCATGCCTAATTTCGAATATTAATCACAGAATTAATTGGATGATATTTCAATTAGGGTTGTGGTTTCAATTAAATTAGGGGTTAATTCGATTGAACAACTTCTAATGAGATTGAATGGATGTTCATGATAGGATAAAATTCTGAGAATGAGGATGATTCGAATTGCTTGGTTTGGTGAATTGGATTGATGCGTCTCTAATCTGTTTTACTCACTTGTTGATAATCTTGCTAATTTCTGTGTTGCTCTTTAATTTTAGTTTACGTTTTTGCAAGTTTACTTACGCATACAAACTGTTTGTTAAAATTCCCCCCTTACTGTTACCATTAAATCAAAGCTAGAACCATATTGATCGTGTCTCTGAGTCGACCTAGGTTAACTCTGTGCTACAGAATTAGCTTAATAAAATTGTTTTGGTGCGTGTCGACAACGTGTTTATCACTCTCCAATGATTGTGAACTTTTGAGGAGGGAGAATTTGGTTTATCCTATGAAACACGATACTTCAATTTGCTTCACGTATCCGATATCGGTATTCTTGGATATTTCACTGACACGTATAGATGACATCCAAACCTATGAAGCTTTGATAATTCAATTTGTTTCATGTATCCGATACTAATACTCTTTAATTGAATACTTCGTCGATACGTATTGATGAAGTATCAAAGTTTTAAAGCTTTAATGAAAACCGAATACAGCCTCATGAAACACATTAGTACATATAATATAGAAATAAAGAAACACTATCCCTTAACGAACAAAAAATTGAAATTATTTTCTTTATGACTATTTTTTTTAAAAAAAATGAAATTGATAGTACTATTTCTATTTATAAATAATAGAAAGTAATTTATGATAATAATGATTTATAATTTTTATTTTTACTAACATCGAAGAAAGCAAGTATGTTTTTAATTTGGATTTACAGAATTGTAATTATATATTAACTAGAATTTTTCTCGCGCGTTGCGTGGGTTTATAATGTATATGATATAATTTAGAGAGACAAGAAATAATTACAAAATATGATATTAAACTACAAAATTAAATAATAGTAAAATAGAAAAATTGTAAGGTTTATAAGAAAAAATATTTATTCTATAAATAAAAGAAAAAATATTTATAAAAATTTAGGAGAAAAAAATTGTTAAGTTTGTAAGTTATTGTGGATGAGTTAACGGTAAGGGCAAATAATGTATATTCTAGATAATGAAATATAACTTATAAATTAATGTGATAGATAAATGGATATTCAAAAAATAAGAATACCCAATTTTTCATGAGATTTATAGTTTAATTCTCCTTTTCGAATGTCAGATGGTATTATCATATTACAAATAAAAGAATTTAAAATTAATTTTAAATTTACAAATCATTTTTCATCAACTAATAATAATAATAATAATAATAATAATAATAATAATAATAATAAAATTATACCTTTTTAAAGGAGGAAGGAGGCTAGAGAGACATGTTTAAAAAGTAATTTGTGACAATTTGATGAAGATAATTTTATTGAAAAAGTTACTTAGGTATAAAAATTAGCATAAAATTAGAAATTGGGCGAGAATTGAATATACAAAAATCAGCAAAGAAAAAGACCGAAAGTTAAAAGAAAAATTAAAACGTTAACTAACTGAAACAACAATAAGAACAAAGAATGAAGTAGTATTGAGATAATAGAGCGACGTTAGAAGACAACGGTGACTTTTGAAGGAAGAAAGGTAAGGAAAGAGTTTGAGGATCGGGAGATTTATGGGAATGATTTGAGAGAAAGTAACATAAAATAAACTAGCAGCTATATTTTGAGGCAGATATTCGTCACTAGTGTGGGAGAGGTAGGAGTTATATTTTGAAGGATAAATATTGTGGCAAAGCTAGGTAACTGGTGAATTTGTGGAAGAGGCAGCGGTTATATCGGATAAAAGGTAACATATGGTTGTCTAGCTCAGAATTTATATATTATATATCGATAAATAGCTATTTATAAATAGAATATATATAGATGTGGCGAAATTTGAAATGCAAAAACACCAAAGAGCAATTCAATTTGCAATGGACTTCCTACATTGCAGACCACACTTGTGCCAGGTTAAAGCATTTCAGGTTTCACATGATTTCGTTATCCTACAGGTAGGGTTGGACAAAAAAATCTATATTGATAAAATAATTTATATCCAGTCCAATCTAACTGTTTTAAATTTATTTAAATGGATTAGTTTTATATCCAAATCCATTTTTTTGGATTTTAAATCCAATCCAATCAATTGAATATGAAATGGATATGGATTGAATATTTGTTTGGATTTTTAAATCTATTTTTTTGTCAACTTTGATTGAGACTATTTTTTTGGTCGACGTTAGCTAATGATGATTTTAAGCCGTTATCGTTGAGCCTATTTTTCGGTTAATGTTGGAAAGGTTTTGCCAGTCAACATTAATTGAGACTATTTTTTGGCCGACATAAGTCGATACTATTTTTTTTGCCAACGTCAGCTAGGTTTTTTTGTTGATGTCTGTCGAGATTACTTTTTATCGACATCAAGTAGGTTTTTCGCTTGACAGTGACTATAGTTTTTTTTTGTCGACGTCAGACAAAACTATTTTTTTGGCCGAAATCGGTTGAAAAAATCATCGGCCGACATAAGCCAAAAAAACCTAGTTGACGTCGGCCAAAATATTTCCTCAATTGACGCCAATCGAAAAAATCCTAGTTGATGTCAACAAAAAATATCCCTAGCTAACGCCAACCAAAAGAAATAGTCATGGTTAATGTTGACCAACAAATCCTAGTTGTTGCCAATAAAAATATTGTTTCAACCAACATCAGTAAAAAAAATCTAGCTAAAGTCGAAAAAAAAAAGTCTTGACGAATGTTGGCAAAAAAATATTCAATGATCGACATCGACAAAAAAAACCTTATCAATGTTAGCCACAAAAATTCTAATCAATGTCGACTAAAAATTAGTCACAATTGATGCTGATCGAAAAACTTCTAGTCAATGTCGGTCAAAAAGTGCATTGACTAAAAATCCTGGCCAACATCAACCAAAAAGTAACCCTACCTAAGATCGACCAAAAACATCATTGATCAATGTCGACTGAAAATGTACTGACTAATGTCAGCAAAAAAATAGTCTTGGTTGATGCCGGTCTAAAAATGTCTGGACTGATATTTGTCGAAATTGCTTTGGTCGAGGTATGTCAAAAATACACTAACCAATATCGATAAAAAAAATAGTTTTGATCAAGGTTGGTTGAAAATAGCTCTTAAATGGACATGTACAAAAATTTCACTTTTTAGCATTTAATAATTAAAATATGTAAAAAAAAATCTTATAACATTTAAGTGGATATAAATTGGATATATCCAAATCCATATCCATATAAATGGATTGGATCTTGAATCTAATTTATTTTTTAAAAAATATGGATATAGATTTAAAATCCAATCCATTTAAATAAATATGAATTGGATATGGATTGGATTCTTAAAAATCCAATCCATGCCCATCCCTATCTACAGGCATAAAACCAAGTATCTTAGTTTCAGAGGTTACACTTGTACAAGAAAATGTCATCCATGTGTTCAAAAGTCGATAGGTCTTGAAGAAGGTATTTAGGCTGATGATCACATAAAGTGATGTTTGTTGAAAAGATTGATCTAGCAATCCTCCACACACACTTGATCTTCTAGATTACTGATTTTTAATTAGGTTCACTTATGGGGTGAATTAAAACCTTTAGGTGCACTTATTCTCAATTTGACCAACTGTCTGAAGATGGATGCCTTTCCAATAAATCTTCTTGATCTCTATGTAGTTCCAGTCATGCCCAATATTGAGTAGTGATCAGAATGTGTGAAGATTAACAAGTAGCAAATGTCCTTTATTAAAGGAAATGTGCTGAATCCACTAACTCAAGAGACAAACAAGCTATTTGATTGACACAAAAGGAGAGCTTCATTCAATCAAGCACAAGAAATTTATTCAGGTCAATAGTTTCTACTTTCTATATCAGTTTCCCTTCAAATATATATAAAAGCTTCATTCCTTCCCCTTTATCAAAGAATCAAATGCTACTTCATTTAAGCATGAGAATGTTAAAAAGAAAGTTATTTGCTTAGGCTTAAAAAGAAAAAAGAATACCTTCTTTTCCCACCCTAAAAAAGGAAGAGAAAATTCTTCTTCAAAACAACTTGATTTCTTTAAAATCAGTCCTTACAAACGAATAATAATTGAGATATAATAATAGAATGGAGAAGGGGGAAGTGAAAGGAACATACCTTTCTAAGCCAGCAGAAAAGAGAGAGAACTAACTTATGTATGATGAAAACAAACAGACCCGATTGTAGAATGTTGAAGTCAACAATGAACACAGTTTGATAAGAGGTTAGTTGGGTTCATAGTAGTATTTTTTAGTTCTGGAAGCTGAAAAACTGAGGCGGTTGTGGTTTGGGGTGGTCAAGTGCACATATTTTATTGTATATTGTTAATTAGAGTTTAAGCGCATAATCTTAAAAATGAAATTAGTAGAAGCAAAAATTAAAGAAGAAAGAACACAAGTATTTTACTTGGTTCAGTAACTAGGAGAAACTCCTAGTTACCTACATCCAAGGGCAAAGAACATGTAGTCCCTTTATTATCACTAAAGTACCAAAAAAGAAGGTTACAATAAATACCACTCTTGTCTTACACGGCCAGCTTCTCATCAACAATAGTCAAACAAGATCTCAAGATTACAAGAAAGAGAACGAAGATTTACAAGGAAACCATAGGAACCTATAACACTAGTGTTTGAACAGAAACACTGAAATCTTCAACAACTCTCCTACTAACGTTCCTCTTCGGAGTACACTCCAAGAACTCAAAAATAGAGAAGTAATCTCCACCTGCAATACACTACCAGAATAATAACAGAGACCTACACACAACCATCAACCATCACTGTTAAAGGCCAAAACTCATGGTATCATGAAAGCACAAGAAACCCTAATAGAGCTAAGTCACAGGAAGAGAGAAACAAGAAGAGAAGGCTCCGATGATTCGAGAGAGAGAGAAAGAATAAGGAAAACCAAAAGGCACAAAAATAAAAACTGCATACATGCACCACACTGTGCCTTCAGTGCAAAACTGCTTATATATTAGTAACACAATAAGCAAAACGCACAACATCACTAATGGGCCAAGGTTAGAATATTATTTGGGCTTCACACACTTAACAAACTCCACCTTAAAGCTCAAAGAAACATAGTTCACACATAAACAATCAGGGGCTACAAGTTCAATGCCAGAATAGAGGACACTAGGACACATAAAGAACAGAACAAAAACATACAAGAAAAATAAAACCTACAGAAAACAAGAAATTGCATTAGTATTTCTAAGTAATCTTAAAGAAACAAAAAATTTAAAGCAAGTAACAGAGGTAAGGAGAAGAAACCACTACAGTTGAACTTTTAACAATTTCAGGGCATCCTTGAATTTGCTAAGAGGTACAACCTTAGTTAAAATATCTGTTGGATTGCACAGTGGATATTTTCTCCACCTTCACCTTATCATATGCAATAATGTCTCTAATGAAATGTAGTTTGACATCAATGTATTTAGTTCTTTCATGATAAACACCATTCTTGGATAAATGAATGACACTTTGAGAATCACACATGATTTGTGGGATCCCTTCCCCTAAACCAAGTTCAAAAAGTATTCCTTTCAACCATAGTGCCTCTTTTACTATCTCAGTCAAGGCCATATACTCGGCTTCAGTAGTAGACAAAGCTAGATTGTTGCCTAGTACACTATGCCTGGTTCTCCAAATAAGAATAGTGTGGCAGAAAGAAGAAACCGAACCTTAATGGACATGGTGCAAAGTATGTTTAGTAGCTCCAAGCTTCCTAAGCAATTATGGACTGAAGCACTGAAGACGGCAGTGTACATATTGAACCGAGTTCCAATAAGGTTATCCCAAAGACACCATTTGAGTTATTTAAGAGTTGGAAACTGAGTTTGCGACATGTACACGTTTGAGGATGTCTGTCTGATGTCAAAGTTTATAACCTACAAGAAAAGAAGCTTGACCTAAGGACAATTAGTGGGTATTTCATTGGATATTGTGAAAGGTATAAGAGATACAAATTTTATTGTCCATCTCAAAGTACTAGGATTGTGGAGTCAAGAAATGCTAAATTTCTTAAGAATTACTTGATTAGTGGGAGCAGTCAATCCAGAGACTTTGTTTCTGAGAAAGATCATTCAGTTGCTCAACCATCCACTTCAAATCTTAGGTTGGTTGTTATTAACAATACCCCTTCAGCTCAATCGGGTGTTGTGCAACCTATCATTCAAGATCCACAACCTGCTGATAATCTAGTAGATCAAGTTGTTCATGAGGAGCAAGAAGAAATTGTTGATCAACCAATTGAACAACAAGTTCCTCAAGAAGATAATGAAACAACATTAAGGAGATCTACTAGAATAAAGAAATTAGCGATACCGAGTGACTTTGTTGTGTATCCACTGGAATATGACTATAATATTGGAGTTGAAAATGATTCTGAAACGTTTTCACAAGCCATGAGTTCTAAGGAATAAAACTTGTGATATGATGCTATGAAAGATGAGATAAATTTGATGGCATCAAATGGAGTCTGGGATCTTGTTTAGTTTCCTGATGGTGCAAAAGCCATTGGATATAAATGGGTCTTCAAAACTAAGAAAGACTTATTAGGTAACATTGAGAGATATAAAATAAGACTCGTAGCCAAGGGATTTAATCAAAAGGAAGGAATCAACTACAAGGAGACATTCTCTCCTGTATCTAAGAAAGATTCTCTTCGCATCATTCTGGCTCTAGTTGCACATTTTGACTTAGAGTTGCAATAAATGGATGTGAAAAACAACTTTTCTCAATGGAGACCTAGAGGAAGAGGTTTATGTGAAACAACCTGAAGGATTCTTCTCTATTAAGGGTGAGCAATTGTTATGCAAGCTTAACAAATCTATATATGGATTGAAACAAGCCTCCCGTCGATGGTACTTAAAATTTCATGACATTATTTCTTCATTTGGTTTAGTAGAAAATGTTATGAATCACTGTATATACCAAAAGGTCAGTGGGAGAAAAATTTGTTTCCTTATTTTATATGTAGATGATATTTTACTTGCAACCAATGACAAGGGTTTGCTATATGAGGTGAAATAATTTCTCTCTAAGAACTTTGATACGAAGGATATGGGTGATGCCTCTTATGTTATTGGTATCAAGATACATAGAGGTAAAGTTAAAGGTGTTCTTGGTTTGTCTGAAGAGACCTATATTAACAAAGTTTTGAAAATATTTAGAATGAGTGATTGTTCACCAAGTGTAGCTCCCATTGTGAAAGGTGACATGTTTGATTTAAGCCATTGCTCGAAAAATGATTTTGAGCGGGAACAAATGAAGAACATTCCTTGTGCTTCAGCTGTTGGAAGGCTTATGTATGCTCAGATCTGCACAAGACCTGATATTGCTTTTGCGGTAGGAGTGTTAAGGAGGTATCAAAGTAACACAGATTTAGACCATTGGAAAGTTACAAAGAAAGTGATGAGATACTTTTAAGGAACTAAGGACTACATGCTTATGTACAAATGGACTGACAACTTGGAAGTGATTGGCTACTCAGATTCAGACTACGTTGGTTGCGTTGATTCGAGAAAATTGACTTCGAGATATATTTTTATGCTAGTCAGTGGAGATGTGTCTTGGAGAAATGTCAAGCAGACCTTGACTGCTACTTCCACTATGAAGGATGAGTTTGTTTCTTGTTTTAAGACTACTTCATATGGTGTATGGATGAGGAGTTTCATTTCTGGGCTTAGAGTTATGGATTCCATTTCTAGGACATTAAGGATATATTGTGATAATTCAGCTGCTATTTTTATGGTTAAGAATAACAAAAGTTGTAGTCGAAGTAAGCACATCGACATTAAGTATCTAGTCATAAGAGAACGTGTTAAAGATTATACAGTAGTTATTGAGCACATTGGCACTGAATTAATGATTGTTGATCCTTTAACTAAGGACATGCCACCATTTAAATTTAAGGATCATGTGGAAAGAATGAGACTTGGTTCCTAATGTGATTTTTATTATAAGAATGATATTAAAAAACTCTATTGTGATGTTTTTCATTCAGTTTATGCGCATCTACAATTATTTATTTTGAGAAACATCAATTAAGTTTGGACTTAGAATAAACATTGAGTTTATTCATTAAGTTGTATGGATTTGAGAAATATAATGCAATGTAATACATGGAAGATAATACTCGTACATATTAGAGGAACTATGTATTTTATTTCTTACTAAAGTGTATGATGAGATATGTGGACCAAGTGGGAGAATGTTGTTTTCTTTCCTATTGCCTGATTAGGTCAAAACCACATAAGGTGATCCACTCATCCCATTTTCTTAGGAATAAGTTGTTGCTTATCTTATCCCTTATTTTTAGCAACTATGCCCACGTCTTATGCATATAAAAAAATAACCTCTTTGATAGGAAAAAGTTATAAAAGGAGATATGCACCATGGCCAAGGTTCCTATGCTGACTATTTGAAAAATCTCAATACACCATCAGTGAGAGTATAGAAGATCCTTAAGCCAAAAGTCAGATTAGTTTGGAGACTCATAAACTATTCACGGATTGTCTGACTCTCTGACTACTTAACTCAAAGACAACTTCAACCCATCTTCGGAGCAAATAAGAATAGCAATGGCGGGAGGTATTTATGATCTTAATTTTTTCGCATTTGATCTAATAGCTTCTGATGTATATAAGCGTGATTAGATCATTTAGTTTTTCTAACACTATGATGTATTGACAAATAATAAAGTGTTTGATACCTTGACTTGCATTCCTAAACACTTGTCTCTGTATAAAAAAATGTGAAGGAATATGATTCTAATTATTATTACAACAGAAGTAATATTGATTCTAATTATAGGGAACTGTTACAGTTGAAGGAATATGATTATATATGACTCAAATCACATATATAAATTTAAGCTCCAAAGCATTAAAGAAGATGTCAAATTTGAGATTACTTGCTTTTCAATCCTCCAATGGAGACTTTAAGAGAATTAATTCATTTTATCTTCCAAAGGGTCTTGAGTTCTTACCTAAAAACTTAAGATGTTTGGGGTGGAATGGATATCCATTAGAATCTCTACCGTCAACATTTTGCCTGAGAAGCTTGTTGAGCTTTCCATGCGATATAGCAATGTGGAAAAACTTTGGCATAGAGTATAAGTACGCATGCACATATCAATTATATATTTATTTTTTGGACTTTCAATTTTGCTTTTGCTAATTGAAGTTTATATGAATATAAAATGAATTAAAAAAATGAATTTTTCAAGGAAATGTACTAGTTTGATCCATTATATGTGGTTGTAGAATTTGCCATGTTTCGAGAAAATTGATTTTCGTGGCTTGAAACACCTTATGGAGTGTCCAAAGTCGTCTCACGCACCAAATCTTAAATTTGTAAATATGCATGAATGAGAAAGCTTGTCTACTGTTGATCCATCGATTTTCTCCCTCCCCAAGATTGACTGGTTATATTAGATTTGAGTGGATGTACGTCCCTTAAGAGCCTTATCAGGAACACTTGGTCACAATCCCTCCGAGGATTGTATTTAGAAGATTCAGGTTTGAATGAAGTGCCTCCATCAATTTTGCATATCAGAAATCTCGATTCCTTTTCTTTTTCCATTAATTATAGTCTTGTGGATCTTGAATTAGGTTGTCTCAAATTTGTACATGTAAATTGTAATTACCAAGTGAAAATAAACAGAGGCACATAACTTAGGTTGTCTCAACTTTGCAGACGTAAATTTTAACTTAGGTTGTCTTCAGTTGTGTAATTTTTCCATTTGGAGGCTGCCCTGCTACTTGTTGGTTTGGATTTTTGAGTCTTATGATTATCTGCTGTTATGTAATTATTTGTCTTTCGATTGCTTTCAGTCAATGATGTAACTCTTGGTTGATCTATCCTTAGCTCCTCTGCATCAATGTGAATCTACATAAATGACAAGTCAATGTTACTCAATACCTTTTCAAAATAAAATTCTTCTTTCTTATTATATTTTTTGCTCTTCCATCCATCATAAAGCTATCTATAGTTTTAAAAAGGAAAGGCTTTGATGAAAATTATTTTATCTTCATTGAGATTTAGTCCTTATCCACTGAACCACTTGCATTGAAAACCGCTACAGTACTAAAACCACATTCTATGGCATCAATAGCATGAACGGTGATGGATTTACAGTTAAGATTTATATTTCAAGGTTTTTAAAGTTGCAAATCAGGGTCCAAATGCTATATATTAACATGATTAAAATTTTATGGTGATTTGAAACATGTTTTTCCCTGAAATTGATAAAAGCTGGAATTGAAATTAATAAGGTATTATTTTTCAATTTTTCCTTCTCTTCAACTGGTAACTACGACACATAAATTTTTTTTCTTTTCAATGCTATGTGACCTGTGAACCATCAAAACAAATTGAAATATAAAGAGAAGACATGTAGCATGAAGGAACATGCATCTTGAGAGTTATGAAAAAAGGGCCTTTAGAAAAGCTTGTCACTTCCTGCAATAGAATCCTCCACCACTTTGCGTTTCTTGAACAAACCTTTCTTCAACTCAGTCACAACTAGTGGCTGACAATCATCTCCTGCTGAATTCATACCTCCCAAATTCATCAAAATCGAGAGAAAAATACCACAACACGACGAACTAAATAACAGAAATGACGAGAGAAAAAATAGAATAACAAAAATGAAGATACTTACACACTTGAGTTTGGAGACTTCCTTGTTGATCTTGTTAAATTCTTTGTGGAGATTCTCCAACTCGAATTGACCTGTAAAGTCATTCATAATAATAGAGATAGCATTGGTGCGAGATTCGATTGATGACATTGTTAGAGAGAGAGGGTACGCTTTCGCCATTCTTTGTCGAGATTGATGACCTCGTCGACAACTTCGACATTGGCGAAAGGATGACATTGGGATTCGTGGATAAGTTTAGGGTTGTGGCCGTTCTCCTCTCTGAATAGCTTGATGTCCAACATGCTTCTCACGCCACCTTCAACCTATCTCACTTGTGCAACAACTAAATGTAAGAATGAGGGAGTTAGAAGTGGGTTTCGGAACTTAAAAACAATAAGAGGGAGTTTGCGCATGACGACCCAGTGGAGGGAGTTTCCGACGAAGACGCACGTAGTACGTATGCAATAGAGCGTGTAGGGCATGCTAGGGAGTGTCTTCCACGCGTTGGCGCGAAAGGTGTAGAGCTTGACCTGGGAACCGAAGGAGCAGTCATGCAAGTTTATGAAGAAAGAGATGCAGACAAGGTTGTAGTCGCGACTTCTCTGGTCGAAGCCAAAGCCATAGACGTTGGCAGTGAAAAGCGTGGTGTCATGGTTGTGACGGTGGAGGATCCGCAAAGAGGGAAGAATACGGTGCTGGCGGAGGGAGGGGTTCCAAAAGGTGATGTCGTCGACATCTGTTGCAAGAATCGAGGAGTCCGTTGCAGGAATCGAGTAGAACATGAGAGGGTGGTTAGTGAAAGGGGAGGGTCCAGGGTTGGGAAATTGGTCTGGTATACATCCGAGTCTAGGCGGAGGATGAGGGTCGTGTTAGTCTAGTATAAATCCATAATTAATTTTGGAAACAATACAACATTGATTTTTATAAAAACCGATGTTAAAAATTGATCAAACAACATCCATTTTTATAAAAATCGATGTTAACATATACACACGATTTTTAAAAAACCAATGTTAACAATTGATAAAATAATATTGGTTTTTTAAAAATCAATGTTTATATTAGCACACAATATCAAGCATCAAGCAAAGAGAAGTTTAACTCAGTTGGTTATAGTTATTATAAATTTTTGTACTTATCTTCGATTTTTGCTAATAAAAAAAAATAACATTTAGACCGGAGCTTTTGCACAACAGAAAAAAAAATGAAATAATAATGATTATATATGCTGTTATTCAAGATGAACAGGGCCACCAATTAGATGGATTTTGTTATAAAACATATTTAAAAGGGTATTTCCTCAAACAAGTTGTTATTGGTGTTATACAGAGAGTGCTTATTCTCTATTGCTTCGTTTGGATGAGCAGTAAAAATAAGAGGAAAGAAAATAGTTAAAAGATATAAAACCAATATCTTAAGTGAAAAATAAATTAAAAGAAAAAAGAAAATGCGGACAGTACGTGAAAATTGAACTCTTTTATCTTAAACTGATATTTATAATTTTGTATCCCCATATAAAATATATATTCAATTATTTAAATAAAATAATATATTTATGCATTCAATTCGTTAGAAATTGTAATGTTCTTAATTTGGAAACCGCAAAGCTTAATAAATTGTAATGTCTGTGGAAAGTTGTGAAATGGCCACAAGTAGAAAACTTAATAAAAAAGATGGCAACTAACCTGTGTTTTGGACACAAATACAAAACTTAACAACAGTGAAGGAAAAGAAAATATACCTTAAATTTCATTGTGGGTAAGATTAAATTGTGTTTTGGACACAGGTAAAATCTTTCACACCAAAATATTCAGAAATATATTCAATGAGGCAAGCAAAGATGGAAACGTCCATGATAGTGATCTTGCTTATTCATGGAAGCTGACCCTGCTCTATACTTAATCATTGAGCTTATAGGAAAACCAAAGTGGCTCAGGTTCTCTGAATTCTTAAAGTGAAAATAAATGAATAGTGATTACAATTCGTAAGGCATTCCAGGGTATCAAAGACTTCAAAATTAAAAGAGTGTTTTCGTTAAAGCACAACACCTACAAATTATCATATTGATTTAGTGTCTTAAATTAAAATGTTTAAAATTATCTCCATAACCAGAGTGGTTACAAAGACAAAATGATTGGGAACGCACCTTAAGGCAAAAGCAAACAGAAGGAGAAAAATTGGAGCAGCAGATTTACACTGCAAGAGAAAAGGAAAGGTAAATAGGAAGAGGATTGATTTGCAAAATTTCAATATTTTTCTACTCTGATCATGTAATTAACCAAGCAAATGGTGTCATAAGTTGAGCTAATTTGTCTCACCACATAAATTAGCCTAGCTACATCCTTGATTCTTTATTTATTTTTCCTTCTTTTCTCCTAACTGGAAATTTTAAGTAACAAATCAATTAATTTAAGTTCTTTCCAATCAATTTGATTTAAATTTGAAAAATATACCATTCAATTCTATATCATTAGTGGTGGTCCTCCCCATCACTTGTGCAACAAACACTAGCCAATCTCATGCTTTCTTGTATACATAGATATAGATAGATTAGTTGAGTTTCTATAAGACTTAAATTTAACTGCCACAATGCATCATAGTTAACCTTATCGGGCTGAAGTGTTCAAACCTGTAACAATAATATAATAATTGAAATATTATGATGACTCTTAAACAATTAGTTATGTATCATTCACAACTTGCTTTACCTTCTTCAACTAGCACCACCTGTTCCACAAAATCAATTCAGATAGCACTTGTTCCATCTATATGATGACTCTTAAACTTATATTTTCTGCAAATGAGAAAATATTATGATAACACTACAACATTTATAATACATGAACTGAGCTGCCTACAACATGGAAATTGAAATGAATAAACTCAATCAAGAACATAGCAAGCTTAGGCCGTCTCTATGCAAATCATAAAGTGCATAATAAATTAATATAGCAGTAAACAGAATCCAGTACAATATGGCAGTCTCTATACAATATGGGGTCCATGTTCTTGGGTTATTAGTTAGTGACATAAGGACTGGGAGATTGGTTATTGAGTTGGGAAAATAGAGGGAATGAATCAAATAAGTAGGGCTTGAATCTGAAAACTATGAGAGAGCATAGGAGAAACTAAATGCAAATGTAACAACATTAAGAGGAAAAGAGATAATCTGAAACATAGTTAAATTGTAAAGTCTGTTGATACTCCAACTTTACTGAAATCACCACTAAAACAGACGCTAGTTCTGCATCTTCAGTAACACTAGATAATTCAATATCATATATATGGCATTCTCTTCCAAGTGCTATGCTCTCTATTCGAGGTGTCACCATTTATAGGAAAGTGACATCAAGATAACTGTATATATTCTTGCATATTTCATGGCCTGCAGCAAACATGAACTTAATGTAAATGTTAGAATATTAATTGGACATTCTGTAAGATTTAAGCAGTAAATCAGTGATATTGTGAAACGTCATGGGAAATCCTAATTGTTTTTACTCTAAGAAATAATTGTTTTTCTTATATATTTTTCATTTAAATTTCCTTTGATTATTGAAGCTTATGAGTAACCAAGACATAAAATATTTAGCTAAGCAAGGTAAATTGAATCCAGAATCACCAAATCTGATCTTCCCATGCAATCTAGTGTATCATTTAATTTAAAAAATTAGAAAAAGAAGTATTATCAGCAAACATGATTTGCCACACACAAGCATTATGCATATAACGTTTGATTTTCCATAATTATAGATGAGTAAGAAGAATATAATGGGGAAAGAGATTGGAGAACAATGCATACCTTGAGTATCTTGTCTACTACTGTTGGTTATCTTCACTTGGACCATGAAACTCCACATTGAACTCATTGAGTCAATCATTTATCGTCTCCAATGTATAATCACTCATCATCCTGCAAAAAAGTAAGGAATATTTGAGAAAACTGACTAGGAAGATGACAAGTCCCTCAAAAAGTTCAAGCCTTTGACCCGTTTGGATAAATTTGTAATAAGTACTTATAGGAGAAGAAAATAAGAAGGTGAAATTAATGAAATTTCTCTAAGGTTAAAAGCAACATATGCATATCAATTTTTGGAGAAGTTAGATGGGAGAGATATTAAAATAGTTGAGCTACATAAACTGTTTTTAGCTTATGAGAGAAATGTGGTTTATTACCTTATTTATTTCTCCTACAAGTACGTATTGAAAATTTTATTCATAGTGGGCTCTTATCATTTGTTTTCTTCAAGGTACATATTACTAAATTAAATCAATCTCACATGCCTTCATCGTCAATCACTGCTAACAATTTCAACCATGCTATTCTAGCCATAAAATTAGCAACTAACTCAAACTTTGTCTATGCTCTCTAATCATGTGTTTATAACAACATCAACCAGTCTATAGTGATACCATAGCCTATAAGTGTTGGTATCAGTGGGTATCATACACAGGTCTCACAGGTCCCCTTTGTACACACTGGTGCACTCACAAGCACTCACACAATATACACGAATTTACTGGAGAAGAAAAACTCTTTCTATTGATAATAGTCTGCCAAAGCCACACGGACTCTGATTACAAATATGCTATTTATAAGCAATAATCTCTAAACTTAATCTTAT
>PYAF01000710.1:144947-158868 GCA_007407185.1 Glycine tomentella | reverse complement strand
ATATGTTCTGATTCCAGCAAATTATTTCTAATGAATTGCGAACTTATTTCTGTTTCTCATGACGTGTGTATTTCAAACATGTCAAAGCATTAGCAGATTAATTTAATGTATGCAACGTCCCACCTTTGATAAGGATTCATGTTTTTTTTTTTCTTTTGTTTTTTTTTTTTTTTTTTTTTTTTTTTTTTTTTTTTTTTTTTTTTTTTTTTTTTTTTTGTATGTGGATCAAAGAATAAGAGGATTTACTTTTTCTATGTGTTTTCCACAGTTTTCACTTTTATTCCTGTTTTCTGTTTCAGAACACGAACTGTGCCATAAATTTGTAGATATACATTTGTCTTTATTAACTTAAAAAAGAAAGTTAATATAATCACTTAACCAGAAGGTAGTACACTTTCCCTTTTCCCTTTTCCACTATACTAAAGCTGGAGACAAATTGAATGTTTGAACTGCTTTTTTTACAGCCTCAACATCTATATCTATCAACTTTCCTGTCTTGGATGATATTATAATACATTTCTTCTCTTCAGCCCGCGGAACAAACTTGTTTCCCTTCTCTTCAGAGCAAAATAGTGCAATACTGCACGATAAGAGGAACATTTTTATTATTGAACTGGTGATAGTATGTTGCATGATTCTTTAAAGAAACGTTTCATGCTCATCTTTAGACATTTTTTCCCCTTAAAAGCTAAATAAAGGCACCCTTAGGAAATCATTATAATTTATTTGAATGATAAAATTACCAAGGTTTCTCGCGTGCATTTGCAAGCTGAACAGCAGTTGTATTTGTAGCTATCACTCCAGCTGAGTCATTAATAAGAGCAGCTAGCTGAAGCATTCAACCAAAGAATGGAATCCAATTAGTTATGTGCTTTCTCTTCTTTCTGTTTCCCTTTTTTTATAGCATCTTATTTGATGAGGAGTAATCTAGGAACTCACTTTTTAACATATTTTATTATTGGTTAAATTTTTTTTATTGAAATTAAAAAAAAATAATAACTCAATTCATTAAATAAGAAATAAGATACATCATCATTGATTTGAAAATCATTCATGTGGATGATTTATTAAATTATAGTCAATGATAACGTTTGTATTGAAAAAAGTGTTACTAGCATTTTTCTTTGATGATTTAGTCATTCAATATTTCACAGTTTAATGTTGGACATTTTTTCCATCTGTTTTTTCTTTGTAATGTTTGGTGCTTGCAAAATAACTAGAAGATACTTGAGTACCTGTCCAGGGGTGGTGATGAAGACAATAGAGGCATCTTCTGAAAATATTTCCTCCACATTTTCCCTTTCTTTTTCATGCGGAATGACAAAAAGTGGCGTAACATCCCTGTCACTCAAAATATTCTTCGTAACATTAATTCATACCGGACAATGATAGAAGACAAGGAAAAAAAATGATATATAGAAGAGAACTTACTTATTGAACATTATTAAGAATGATATGATACCACTTTACTAGCTGTCATTAAGTCTTATACGTTAAGAAACAATAAGTACAACAAGTTCAAAAGATGGTTCCACGAGGTGGACTCTTTATGACATTAAGAATGCTTTTAGTTCAATACGAGTTTCATTGAGCAACATTGCATACCTTATAACGTCAGCAATTTCAGCCCACACTTCAATTGGTAGCAAGCTATCAGGATCACCCCTAGACTGCATGGAGGCCTTTGAATCTGATTTTATACCGTGAATTACAACATATTTTCCTTTTTTTGCACCTGCTTTTTCGTATTTTGCCGCAACAACCTCCTTCAACTTCTTTGAGATAGATACCCTAAGTGGTGGCAATGGTTGTCTTGGAATTTCTCGAAATGGTCTTCCTAGCCAGTCAACCATCTGATGATACCTAGTCCAGCAAGATCATTGCAAAATTTTCTCAGTTACATGCCCGAAAAAGTGCTTGAAAATCTACCTAAGTATAAGATATCTCTGAAGTACTATAAGGTGGGTTAGATAATTAATAGAGAAAGGAAAAAGGAAAAGGTTAAAAGTTGCAGGTTCGATTTCCTCTGCTAACAAAAAAAACTAACATTCTAACAATAACTAAGATTTGCCAATAAAAAAAAAAAAACTACATAAACGCACATATTATATCCTCCGTCTGAGAGATTTAGACTATCTGGGGCGAATGTTTCAGATAGAAGCAATCCTGCTCCAGCGGCATTCACATTTGGGTAGATATAGCTAACTCTATCTCGGGCAGTTGTCATAAACAAAAATGCTGCATGGCCAAGGCCTGCCAATTTGGTGCTTAAGACCATGTCATAGTACCTATTCTGTAAGCACAATGCAGCAATGCATCAGTATTTATACCCATGCCAGAGAACTTCAAATATTTGTGTAAGTAACTTATGTTAGTTCTTAAAGTTAAGCAACTTAACAATACTATTCCAAAACTGAGTTCTTATAGAAGTTGTTTATTTAGCAATTACAACCAAAGTTACTTATTAAAATACACTTTTTCAAATTAAAATGGGAGTTTTTGTGTAAACATAGAGATTAAACGAGACTCACTAAGTTAAGAATTCAAGGCGGGTTTTATCATTGGAGTGAAAAATAGTGAATGTTGTTAAATTGTATGTGGTAACAAGAGATTCACTGAAAAAGAGTCAAGAAGTCAAATGAAATTCTTGCATTAGAGATGCTCTTAGGAAGTAGCAAGCAAGGTGCCGGCGAATTGTTAGATTTGGTTGCAACATTGTACAGCCAAGCCCCAGCAGGTGCAAATTTCATTAGAATTCCATCAAGATAGTATGTCACGTCAGGGAACTCTAGAGTCTAAATCCTGTAAAATGTCCATAAAGTTTTCACAGTTGCGTGACAGAAATCAGTAATCACAGCTTCTGCTGTCTGTATGATCGAGTGATGTGTAATTTTATTTACAAAAAATAGTTTCAATTCACCCATAATCTAATCTTGAGATGATCATTTTAAACTTAATTCTGTTTGCAATATGGATCAACCATCATTAAGGCCCCCACGTTAAGCTGTCCCAAAGTTCCTTTAGATTAAACATCAAAAGTTGTTTGACACAAAATATTTAGAGAATATATATGGTGGCCAACCTTTAGAACTCCAACCATATCAGTATACTCAGCAGGCTCTGGAAACTCATCATCAGGGTCATAAGCATTAGCCCACCTCACATTCTTATTCAACTCATAGGTCTGCTTCCCCCTCTCGGACGCCACCACATCAATCTGAACACCAGGGTACCTATCCTTGATCAGCTGAATAGCCGGAAAGAACAAGAGGTTCTCATAAACACCACCAGATATCACACAGCAGCATCTCCTCACATCCCCTCTCACTTTCAATGCCAAGGATGCTATCTCCACAGAATATCCAGAAGGGAACTTCAAGAATCCATAAGGGTTATCAGGGTCTTCAGGTGGCCTAGGATCCTCCTCCTGCTTCCCATTTGCAAACAAGGAACCATACTCCATCTCAGGATCCTCCCCATCATCAAAAGGGTCTAACCAAGGGTTCTTCTTTTTTGCATTGCAATTGGCCTCAACACTATTGTTTCCTCTTCTGCTGGAACAATGGAATGGATAATCCAATAATGAACCCAACAGTGAAACATGATGACCTGAAGGAATGGAAGGTGGGTTTCTGAGGAAAGGTGAGAAAGTTTTCGGACTTGTTGGCAGTAAATAATAAGTTGCAGCCATTGAGCTTTTCAAAGTTGCTTCTCTTTTGCCTTGCTTGGTTGTACTGAACTTATGATATTACAAGTTTGTTCTTGGATTAGAAGTTAGAAGTCGTTTGAATGTGTGGAAAAGCGTTGGATAAGTGGGTCCCATCTACTCCCTTTTTTCTGTGTACACTACACCTTATTGTTATCAACTTCTTCTTCTCGCAAACGACGACACCAATGGTTGTCGTTTTAGGGTAAACAAAATAACAAAAACGGCGGCATAGGATGACATATTGACATTTTCCCATCTCACTCCAACCACAGTGGAATTACGAGCCCGACAAAAATGTTCTGTTGTCAATAATTTCTCTTTCATTCGTGTCACTCTCCGATTGGTGAACCACAAACTTTCCCCTCTCTCTCTCTCTCTCTCTCTCTCTCTCACAAACACACGCTCCTTTTGATTCGTTTCTTTCACCATCAACTTACCATCAGAAATTTCCATTCACATCATCCCAACAAAAAAAATTAAATTCTCCACACATTTTACTTTCTCTGCAACTTTCTCAGCACTCTACACTCCCATCTGTGCTTCCATGACTGAACACCACAAATGTAGCAATCTAAAGCTTCAACTTCAACCTTCAGTAAAGAGAGAGCTGAGTAGTTTTCAGTAAGAAGCAGCTGGAAAAAATAATAAAAAATTCTCACTCCTTCTAGGGTTTTGTTTTATTTTGCATTGAAATTGAAATCCCACTACTCAAAATTCAAAATCCCAAACCTTCTCTCTAGAAAAAAGAAACAGTTTTTTATTATTATTATTATTATTATTATTATTCTGTGTGGGATGGGAAGGGTTTAAATTTTGAATTTGGAATTCGGCATTGATCTGAGCTGAGGGTGAGTTTGAGAAGAAAGTTCTAGAGTGCAGGGTTTGCAATGTCGGGCCCACCCAGAGTTCGATCCATGAACATGGCCGTCGCCGACGCCGACGCGCGCCCGGTGCTCGTTCCCGCCGGCAACAAGGTTCTCCCTGCCGTCGACGGACGCAAGTCGGTGAAGAAATCGTCGCCGGAGACGGACAAGAAGCCGGTGGCGCGTTCGCCGCAATGCGTCTCCGTTACGCCGCCGGCGATTTCGCGGCGGCAGGAGCACCGCCAGGCCGTGCTGAAAAGCCTGTCGTCGATGAACGCCTCCTGCTCCTCCGACGCGTCGTCGACGGATTCCTCCACTCACAGCAGCGGCGCGTCGTCGAGCGGGAAGGTAGCGCGTCGGGTTAGTGTGGCTTTGAGGAAGAAGCAGGTTGGTCCCAAGATGGAGAAGGTGAGTAGTGACAATGTGGCTGGTTCTGATGATGCTGATTTGAGTGATAGCTTGGAGGGCAAGAAAAGGTGTGCTTGGGTTACACCAAATACAGGTATCTTTGTTATTTGTTTAATTTTGTTGTTAGTTGTGACATTGATACTATTGGTTTTGAGGTCTCTGTGAATTTGGAAACAACTGAGATTGATTGGTGTTTACTGTGTCATGTTTTGAGATTGAAGAGAATGATGGGACAAAAGCTGCACTAATTGACTGCAGTGTAGAAAATGAGAGATTTCAGGATAGGCAAGCAAGCACATTGCTAATGGGAAATTTTTTGGTGCTTAAGCTTAGTAAGCCTCCTAGTCATTTGGCAGTTTAGTGAGTTAACTTGTCATTTGAGTAAGAAACAATGTAGAATTTTTGTCCCTTGTATAGCATGTTAGTCACCCAGTATGACAGTTTACACGACGAGATATAATCTGAATTTTGATAGGTTGAAAGCTTGATATAGTATTAGGTTTTGTTCCACACTTCCATGTTTTTATGAAATGCATTTTTAGGATGTCTAGAAACATTATAGCAACTATTGTTTCAGTATCTGTTTCTGAGAACGATCTCTTGATTGGTACTGTGCATGTTCTGCTGTTCATACGCCAATCAAACATTAGGAACAGGTGCTATAAAAGCATCTTCTACTTTGTCTCTCTTTCTTTATATAAAACAAATGATAATTTTAGCATTAATATGCACTAATTGGACTTCTCATGATCCCATCCTACTAAGTTTGGCTCTTACACTGGGAGATTTTTTTTTTTTAAAACAAAGGAACACGTATTACTTGTATTGTTTGCCATCAAATTTTCATACATGATTACTGCCATGATGTAGCATTACATTTCGTATCTGTTAAACTATAAGCACTATACAGTTAGTAAATGCATTGAAGAACTTCATGTTTGCACACAGTTGGCCATATCAATGATAATGTGTGGCATGGCTAGCCATAGTGATGAAAAGTTAAAGATTGCAATTTATGAGAATTTGAGGGTTGCAGCAGTATTTATGCTTTCTTGTATAACTCTGGTTAAGGGTGCTCAACATTTTGTACAGCTACCTTGCCAGATGCATCTCTTGTAAAGGAAGCATGGACACTTAAAAGTAGTTGCCATATCTGTGTCTTTCCCTTGAACACTTCAAGGCAACTTCAAATACTTTTTTATCCTAGCTGCATTTTTACAATTTTTGTTACTTTTTTTTTTTTAAAAAAGAAAATTATACCAATACAAATGAGAATACCATGCTAAATGATTCATAACATTTTATTATGTCTAGAATAATGTATGCTCACCTTTAAAACATCAATTGTCTCTCTTGATTTAAGATGTGTTTTATATTAATGTTAATTTAGTATTATTTTCATGTATTATAACTTTGTCATTTCCTATAATTATTTAAATATGTCATATCATATCTCCATGTATGTGTCCTGTTGTGGTAGTGCTTTCTAGCTATAGGGAAATCAATCATTTGGCAGTTAGTCTAGTACTCTAGTTGACTCAGCTCATGATGCTACCAGATTATCTCCCAAAATTCTGGTTGCCCCCTAATGCATTATTTCAATGTCTCATCAATTACATTCAATGCAAACTAAAAAGCACAAACACTCCATTTTGGTGTTATGTATGCATGTCGGACATGTGACTGTTACGGATACGTGTATCGGTGTATGACACATCCGACACATCTCTAAGTGTCCAATTTAAAAATTATTTTATTCAGTTCAGATCCCGCATGGACACATTCTCTTTAAACAAAAGTGTTGTATTTGTACATATCTAGTTTTACCATGAAAAGTTAATGTAGGAAATTTTTTGAAAATGTAAATCTTGAATATGAATTATGAGGCTAATATATAGTGAGATCAAATCTAGTGACAATGTGAAAGGCAAGAAGAAGAGTTAATCTTTGATTATATGACCATGTATGGATGATTGAGATTGTTTTTCTTAAAAACAATCTTGACCACAAAGAGCATGCTCGTTTCCTACAATTTTCAGGATTTGGCATATCTCATGTCACGATGCATGTCAGTGTCAGTGTTTGTGCTTTTTAGCATGTAATGTTTTTCCTTGCTCTACCTTATCCCTTTAAAGTTTTGGGATTTAGCCCCTTGTCCTTACCACAAAGGCCAGAGGTGGTGGACATGTGTTTAAACTGTTTATTTTGTTGCAATGGAGTAGTTAGTTACTATTGCTCTTTTTTCCTGTCAATTTGGTAGAAGAAGTTGGGTAAATGTACTCTAGTGCCTGTTAGCATCTCCGATTTCCATCCATTCTTCAACTACGGCCACTGAGGTGAATTTACACACATAAAAACTTTATAACTATGAAATGGCTACGCATTATCTAGTGCTTCACAATTTCAGAGTGCATATGCATTGCTTTTCTTAGTCAAAATTCCAATATCTGTAACAGCCTAGAATGGGAGGATAAGTATATTTTTTTTTAATAAATAAATAGAATGTTAATCTTTGGAGTTTGACTTTTTAATAAGGAAAAAAAACATGCTACATTAACATTATAATTGCAATTTTTTTCTAACTTGTTCTCTTTTATTTAGAGCCATGTTATATTGCTTTTCATGACAAAGAATGGGGAGTTCCTGTTCACAATGACAGGTACGTGGGTTTTTGTGAGGGCATTGCCTTCTGTTTTGTTTTCAGCTTCTAGGTTCAAACTGTCTCAATACTGAAATTTGGTGTTTGTGCAGGAAACTGTTTGAGTTGCTCAGCTTCTCTGGAGCCTTGGCTGAACTCACATGGCCTACTATTCTTAGCAAAAGGCAGTTATTTCGGTACTGATATATTGTTCTGTGAAATATATTTTCTGGTTCGGTGCTTCATTTGGCTTTTTATTGACTCAGATGATCTTTTGTGTACAGTATACACTAGAAATGTTTGGGATTTAGCTTTGGATTAACTATTTTAAAGTATTCTTGAACACAGGGAAGTCTTTTTGGATTTTGATCCAAGTGCTGTTTCTAGAATAAATGAGAAAAAGATAGCTGCACCAGGAAGTCCTGCCAACTCATTGCTATCCGAACTCAGGTTGCGATCCATAATTGAAAATGCACGTCAGATGTGTAAGGTAAACCACTCTGATATTTTATTTTTCTATTCTTATGTGTAAAACTTGCAACTTCAATTTAGTTTCTTTGTAATTTCTTTTTCTGAATCAAAAGGGTCTTGCTGAAGTGAATCAACCCATACACTTACCTTTTCAAACTTTTCTGCTACCTACCTTGGAAAATATTAAGAAAAACGAAATAAACCTGCTTCCTGACCCACACAGAGATGAATATTATAAAAAGAAGACTTGGGAAAAAAAAGACAAATTCTTAATTCAACTTGTTTAAGGGGTGGTATCATCTTGATTTTTTCTTAGCTTATAACTGTCAAACAGTGAGAGTATTTTGTCTTTTTCATTTTTTTCTCCATTTTAATGCAGGTAATTGAAGAGTTTGGGTCCTTTGACACATTTATTTGGAACTTTGTGAACCATAAGATTATAGTCAGCCAGTTCAGGTACCCACGTCAGGTCCCTGTCAAATCTCCAAAGGCAGAATTCATAAGTAAAGACCTTGTGAGGAGAGGATTCAGGAGTGTCGGTCCGACAGTCATCTATACTTTCATGCAAGTGGCTGGCCTAACAAATGACCATATTATCAGTTGCTTCAGATTCAAGGAGTGTACCTCCAATGCAGAAGCAATGGGCAAAGAGAGTTCCCTCAACTCCAAGGTCAAAGAGAAAGCAAACGAGGAACCAACCAAGGTGGATCTGCTGCCGGCTGTGAACAAATTGAGCTTCACCTCTAACTAGCACTATGATGGTTTTGGTTAAAATGGTCATATGGCTAATCAGGTAGTTGTAAGAGGAGATGAGTAGATTGTGGAGTGTACAAAATCGATACAGATGTGAATGAAATAGCCTGAAGGCAGTTGTAATTGAAAAGCAAAATGACCTTGGCAATTCTTTCAAGTTCTCGTGTATTAAAAAAGATATACTAATTAGCCATAGTTGCAACGTGCAATTCCTCTACCTTTTCCTTTATTTTATTTTGTGGTCATGAACAGAAGGACCCTGTAGGTCTTTACCCTATGATTGGGACCAGATCATGCCCCTTTAGGTTTTTTTATTCACTTCGGCTCTTTCCTTTCTAAGTCTTCGCCGTCTTACCGTCAACTATGTCCGCCAATTCCTACTTGGTCAGTGGTCATCAAGATACAGTGCTGGACTTTTTTGAACTAATGTTTGAACACTTCAGGATTGTGGTACCTATTACTCTCTACCCGCTACCTAATTTCATGAAATCAAAGTTAAAATATTGTCGTGGGAAGTTCAAGACATTTAACCTAGGCCAAGTGGGTTTGTTGACAACGAGGAGCAAAAAATGAATTGTTGAAATGCTATTAGGCTATGAGTAACCGCCAATAGTAAATTTTGTCTTGTTCGAAAGAAATATTCTGTTAGAGACTTTGTTGCAATCTTGATCACGGATGCAAGAGTGCTAGGAACACTGAATTTTTCCTTTTTCCAGGTCTACAAAACACTGAATCTTCGAAGATTAAAGTAGCTTTCACTAGGAAGTCTCAAAATCACATTTGAATTCCTTTTAACCCAAAAAATTATTTTCCATATTTTAATCTCATTTGAAATCCTCAACAGGGTCATCCTAAAAAATACGTGGTTTTTGCTTGGTCAACTGTTGTCTTATTGTTAAATTAAGATTTGCGCAACACACTGTAGATATTGTAGAGAAACTCAAAATTATGTTAGATTGACGAGGATTTGCTTTCAATAAACGACCATTCTTAATCGTATGACGTGCCGAGATTAAACATAAATTGTATTTCAATTTACCTTTCATAAAAAATGAACAAAATGAGTTATAGGAATTATATGATCAATTGACACGGCTATAAAACTAAATCAATTTCACAATTTCAAATTCAATTATTACGAATCACTACTCAAGATTTCAATCATTGAATCGAAAACTTTAATCATGTGGACCCCCTTTTTTCATTCTTCCATGTTTTGAGTTACATTCCATAACTTACAAATTACAATACTTGACCGATGAATAATATAATT
The DNA here is from genome assembly GCA_007407185.1 of Glycine tomentella. Lineage (NCBI taxonomy): Eukaryota > Viridiplantae > Streptophyta > Magnoliopsida > Fabales > Fabaceae > Glycine > Glycine tomentella. The sequence goes on along the minus strand of PYAF01000710.1, from coordinate 148,753 downwards.
TCTGAAATGAAATTCTAAAACTAGGATTTGGAGCCTGAGTCTGTACAATTAAACATTTAAGATATAGAGTTGGCTTGCCAGAGAGAGTAGTGAGAGAAGAAAAAGGAGAAATTAAATTGCCGTAGAGATGCACTGTATGAAAGATCTTTCAGAGAATGTGTGCTACAACCTACTATGAAATTTAATTTGAGATATCCTAGATACATATATTGGCCAAAAAATACTTGCTAAATCTTTACCATCGTGATGAGGCAGATGGGTGGTGCAGAGAGCTTGATTTTCTTTTGTTTAATCAGTTCAACATGCTATCCTTAGTGGAACTTTATTTCCACTTTAAAGGACCAAATATATCCCAGCCTTCTATGTTGTATTTACATAGAGAGATCCCTTGCTCTAAAGAATGACCTCTATTTTATGGAATACTTAAACAAATGACACTAAATTGGCAACACTTCACCAAAATTCCATTTAATTATTGTGCAACAATCTTCCTGAGATGGCAGCAACAAGTGCTGCTCTAAAATTAGGATCCGTGGTCAAAGAAGTAGCCATCTGTTCCACCAAAACCTGAGGTACTTTAGGTGAATCTCCTTTAGGTTTTGTGCTCTTGGAATCGTTGCTTCCCTTAGATTTTGTCAAGTCAAGGGTAACAAGTGTTGGAGTGGAAGTGCTGAGAGATGCTGAACAAGGCACTGAACCAAGGGTCACCCTACGGCCAGAACCTGATGTTGCTTCCATTTGGGAAGAAGCCTGAGGATGATTGTGCTCCCCTTCATAAGTAGCAAGCAGAACAGATTGATCATCCACACTTCTTTGCACCTGAATAACCAAACAAAAAAGCAAAACCAACTTAGCTTGAGATCCATTTCCCTACAAACATGTGAATAACCAAACCAGTTAGCACTTTGTTATATATATTTACCTTCTTTTTGACAGGGCAGCTTGGAGCAAAAGAGCACTTGAAATAAGCTCTAGGATAAGGGTTATCTCTGGTCACCTTTTGCCCATATTTCCTCCATTGATATCCATCTTTCACAATCTAAAACCACATACAATGAAAAATCTGTCAAACACTTACCCCTAATTAAAGTCTATGCTATGCTAAAGAACCAAAGGAGAGTACTAGTAAAGAGACTTACAAGGCTAGTATCAGATGATTCAGTCCTGACATAAACTCTTGAAATTTTTGCTTTGATGGTTTCCTCCCTTGGTTTCTTGCAAGACTCTTCATCAGTAGAACTGCTCTCTGAGTTTCCATTGTTAATTCCCATCAAATTACTGTTGTTGTTGTTGCTGCTTTCAGACTTTCTTTTCTTTGATGTTGGGCTGACCTCCTTTTCGCCATTTTTCCTCATGTATTCCATCAAATTGCTTCTCAAAGTGTTGTAATTCTCACACACCACTGAGAGCATTTCGGCCAACTTCTTGTTTTCTGCACTCACCCGCTTCAGTTCCTCCTCCAAGTCACTAGTAGACTGAAATGCCACCAACAATACCATGCATATATTAGGACCCTTTATCTCGTATATTCTTAGCCAAAAGAACCATATTCTTCTGTTTTCATTTCATGTTTTTATTTTCTTCTTTCACTTTTAATTTTTAAGATTGTCACTTTGTTTTCAATTTCTTTTTTTTTTTTTTTTTTCAAAGATTCGTCCAGAATACAGTTATCTGTTTTCTACAAATCTTTAAAAATAAAAGCAATTGAAACACCAAAAGTAAACATGCCCTTGAATTAATTGTTCAACAATCTTGAAGAAAGTAAAAAATAAATTAATTAATTAACTAGCTCAACTAACCTCTTCTTCGACGTTAAACTTGGGCATTCCCAAAGAGAAAAGCTTGCTTTCTACCTCCTTCTGAAATCAACACACGACAATGAATGATTAATAACTCCCCATATCAAACTATATACTATTCTGAATGAAAACATTTCCCATAAGAGCTTCTTTGGGGAATGCTCGCAAGAAGAATGATATAAGATTATTCGATCTTTATACTTACAGGAACAGCTTCTTCATGAACTCTGCGAGGATAAATGTTGAGATCCAAGGAAGTGTTAATCCATGATGAACAATCCATGTCTTCCAATAAAATTCAAAGAGGTAGCAAAAGCTGTTGCTCAAATCTAAACCAACCCACTTTCTTTTATTTTCTTTCTAGCTTAGTGGTATGTTGCAAGGAGATAAGACCCGAAAGTTTCAGAAATTCAAAGGGAGATAAGAGTATATATATAGAGGTAGATAGCGGAGGCAGCACTAGAGGAATTCAAGTTGAGCAAGGAAACTCAGTGGAAAGAGACATGCACTTGGGAAATCAAATAATAACCCGCTTGTTGCTTAATTAAAGATCTGGCATGCACGAACATTATATATATATTAACCATGAAGCTGTTCCTGTTCTTTTCTTTCTTTTTTTATTTAGTTGTTGTTTGTTTGTTTCTATTTTTAATTCATAGTCATGAGTACTGAGTCTAGAGATAAGATGAACGTGTGGATCCATGTGTTGTTTTTTAAATAATAATAATAGAAGAAGAAAATAGGTGGGACAGGAATATGACGACGGTGAATTTCTTGATACAATATATAAAATGGATTGAAATCAAATTTCCAAGTCAAATATCACCTCTTCAATCTTCATCAAATCAATTATTAACTTGTGGGTTCAATTGGGCCCATGGGTCACCCGAACAAGATTACGATCTTTGCATATATAATATGTATGTATGTATGTATTGAATTCAATTTTTTTACAGACAAGTGTTTAATTTGTTTAAAATCTTTGCTTGGGTAATCTCACTCCCAAAAGGAATGAGCTATTTAATAAAATATTTATATAAATAACTTGATTAATTTTTAATAATATGAAAATTAAAATAACTTCTGGAACCGAAGGCATGTGTCGTCTTCCTTTCTGATCTTCATTCTTTTAAATTACTTTTATAAATACACAACACAATACAAAAGTAGCAGTGGGGTGCTCTGTATGTGGCCCCTTCTTTCTTTGTATTCACGTTAGCTAATTTCAAACATTTTCCACGTTGCATGTATTATTCAACTATTCCTATTTTCTAAGAGTAGACTTGAGTTATTTACTTTCTATCTTCTACGCGTAACACACACACACTTTTGCCACAATATATTTGTGCTGATATATGGACACTTTCATTAGGTGGTGGACCTATATTGCAGTTTCACGTTCAAAAAAATCATAAGTAAGATTTTACTTTGATAGAAAATTACAAATGAAATTGCACATGATAGGCGATTTTTTTATCATGTTATGAATTATCCCCTCTAAAAAATTCTTATTACTACTCTTTCTCATATCTTTTTATGTTTAAAATTATTATACATATAAATTAAAAATATTTAATAAAATGAAAAGTTATTATATTTGAACTAAAATAACCTTATTTAATATCTTGGTTTTTTATACTTTAGAAAATAGATTAATTATATTTTAAAATTCTAAAACATCAAATATTTTGACAATAAAGTAAAAAACTAAAACATTAAAAAATATGAGAAGGAGGTACTACTTCCGCTCTCTTTTATAAGCAAAAATGAAATGAAATTCATACTTATTAAAAAAAATTAGTTTATTTCATTAAATTGTGTTATTTTTAATTAAAAATAATTTATTTTTCTAATTAAACTATTCTTCATTGAAATTTGATATTAAACACAAATTTTTTATCAAATGAAAAGTATTTTAAGATAGTCTCATTAAATAAGTTAAAATTAGTTAAATTTTACTTATATTTGAGAACAAAAAAAGTTTTGAATTTTTTTTCTTATAAAAGA
>PYAF01000710.1:121126-138354 GCA_007407185.1 Glycine tomentella | reverse complement strand
CTATCATTACCTTTTGAAGTACTAGCACTCATATCTTTTTGAGATTCTAAGATTTTATTTCCTTCTAATTCTAATATTCTATATTCTAAAGATATGTCATTTTGTTTTAATTCTCTTATCTCCTGTTTTAAAATTTTTATTTCTTCTTGTAGATCTTTTAAAGTAATTTGTTTATTTGGTAAAAATCTATTATAGATTTATTTCATGTCTATTCCCTTAATAGGTTCCCTATTGGTTTGATCTTTTATTATTAACTCATTTAATTGGGATATAAACTCTTCTCTTATGGGAGAATCATCTAGTTTTCCTATTATATTAATTAAAGCTTCAGTTTGATCTCTATTTAACATATTTATAGTTTTACAGTCTTTACAAGTACATATTTCTTGGACCTAAACAATTATCTTCTTCCGAACTATTAGAAGAATTACTACTAGTTTCTTGTTCTAACTGATATATCATATTTTCCTCATATTTTGATCCTGATGATTCTGTATAAGAATCTTCTAGCTCAGAATTTAGTACTACCTTCATTAATTCTTGCTTAATATTTTCATCTATTTCTAATTCATTAATTTTTTTGTTGAACTACACATTTATTAGCGAAATGTCCTGGTTTCCCACATTTCCTACAAACATTTTTCTTCTTAAAATTATTTGTCTTTTTATAACTTTTCTTATAAAATTTTCTATAATTTTTATTGTTATATACCTGAGGTTCATATTTATTATTATTAGTTCTATATTTTTTATTGGCATAATTTCTATGTCCTTTTATAAATCTATGCTTCTTTTTATTTTGAGTACTAGGAGCCCTATCCATTTCTATACCATATTGATGGCAAAAAGTTCCTAATTCTCTTCTATTAGTTAAACTTTCTTTTCTCATTTTATTTTGGAGCTTAAAATCTATACACACATGTATTCCTGTTTCTACTATAATATTATGTATCTGACCGAAGGTTAATTTCTCATAAGGTATAGGATTCTGAAAATGTCTTTCTAAGTTTATCCTAACTTTTTCTGCAAATAGCTTAGGTAATCCTGATATAAATTTTTCTTTTCAATATCTTGCATACCCGTCTTCTCTTAATGTTATTTTAGAGAAAAATGTATCTTTATACCATCTATAATCAGACATCGTTGGACAATATAATTTATTTAATTGACTAGCTATTCTTTCTTTAAATATATTAGGATCTCCTATAAAATTTTGTATTATAGTAAAGATAAGGGTTGCTACAACATCTTGTTCTTGGGTTTCTTGTTTTATACTATTTAATATCATATTTCTATCTTTATCTGTACATAAATTATCCCACTATCATTTAAGTTGGCCTGTAAATCCTTGAATTATTGCTACAGCTGTATTCCTATCTGTAATGCCTTTAGTTTTATAAGCAGTTGCCGCCATATTCATTTGACAGGTTAAATCTAAAATTTGTTGTTCACTCATGCCATCTATATTCCATTCTGCAATCTCTGTTCCTGAATAAACATTTTGACGCATATCTCTCCTTTCTTCAAATTGTACATCCGCAGGGATGGTCTAGAATAATAATTTCTAAGTTTAGGATAATAATTCAATCCTCGTTTTAATTTATTAATTTCTAAATCATTATCCCTTTCTAGAGTATTAATCAAAATTTTTTCTATACTCAACTTTTCTAAATTTTTCCTTATTTCTTCTATTTTAATATCAGTATTACTTCCTAATTTTATAGAGTCTAAATCTTTTTGAGATACATTCATAATCTTATAGATTGGTTTATCTAAAGTCTTTTTTACTAATTTATTTTCAGAACTACTACATTCTTCCTGAGAATTATTTTCTATTCTAGTTAAATGGGTAGAAATAGTATTTAACATAATATTAAAATAATTTAATTGATGATATAATTTTCTAATATCTTTAATTTCTACTAATTTTTCTTCTAATACATCTTTAAAAGGTGAAGCTTCTATTTCTAAACTAGCAATATTAATTTTTACCCCTTTAGTTGGAGGATATTATGCTTCTGTAATTTTATCTTCAATAGTTTTCCATACAGTTGTATTTTTAATAATAGGATTAATTATTTTTTCTTTATCAAACATCCAATCAAAGAAATAAATATTAATTTCATTTTCTTCTAAATAATTATAATAATCTTGTCTAATCTTATTTCTTTCTTCATCATTATAAGTTTTAAAGAACCATTGTCTATATTCTTTATTATAGTCCGCTAAAAAGTCTTGTTTAATCCATTCTTTATCAATTTTAAAAGGTTCTCCTTCTCGAGTTAGAACATTTAATATTTGAGATCTAGTTGGAGAGTATCTAGGAGATGAATTATTATCATTAGTATCTTGATATAATGAAATAGATATTTTTGGATTACTCTTATCTAATCCTGTTAAATCTAAATCTATAGTAGATCCACTTATAGAATGTCTTGATGATTGTCCTTTATGAATCATATATGGTTTTTCTATTTTTAAAGATTGTATATATGAGTAACTGGATAAAACCCTTGGAATAGAATAGGTATCTCTTGAGTATCAGTGATGGGATCACGATCATGAGGTCATATGGGGTGGAAGCGAGGCTAGAGGAAAGCGATCAGAACAACCAATGCATATGGAAAGCAGGAATAGAATACGGAATTCACATGGCTACGGAGTATCAGTGCAATAAATGAAATTTAAAGCATAAAAATAAAGTTAAACTCTCAAGCGCGGCAAGCCATCAGGATGAGAGGGAGTGGACGAGGAAAAGAAGGATTCAGTTGCAGAAATAATACATGCAATATGAGAAAATAAGATTTTATTTCCCAAAAAGATTAAAGATTACACTTGAAAATAGAAAGGATTGCTCAGAGGTATATCTAGGGGGAGGGAATTCTCTGAGAAAGAAGGAAACAACGAAAAAAAAACTTGATTACAGAGTGAGGGACGCAGCCCTTAAATAGACACAATGATCTCTTGTTTCTACAGTTCCGGTCACAATTATCGGAAAACCTACCGCTACAATGAACAGTGTTGAACAGTAGTCTGCCGCAGGAAATGATGATGTCATGTTTGAGGTCAGCAAAAGGAGCTTTCGCCACTTACCCTTCTGCTTGTTGATGAATCGAAGCAAAAGGAGCTTTCTCCACTTACCCTTTTGCTTGTTAATGAATCGAAGCAAAAGGAGCTTTCTCCACTTACCCTTCTGCTTGTTGATTAGGTTAAGCAAAAGGAGCTTTCTCCACTTACCCTTCTGCTTGTTGATTAGGTTTAGCAAAATGAGCTTTCTCCACTTACCCTTCTGCTTGGTGATTTACGGTGATGACTAAATCAGATTCAATCATCATCAAGATTGATGCCAAAGCAATCATCTTCATTCTGATAGAAATCATCTGAAGATTGCAAAGATGCTCCAGCTGGCTCTTCGATTGGTTTCTTGGATGAGGAGCAGGCGTCTTCATTCTCCTTCTCCAAGAGGTTTAAGATCATCTGCATGTTTTCCTTGAACTTCTCTTTTGATGAGGAAGATGCCAAGGCTGCTATGACTTGTGATCTTTGATTGAGGAACTTGCATGCTTCTGGATCGGCAGCTTTGGTTAGGGTTGGGTGTTGTTTGAACCAAAGCGATACCTGTTCTGGATTGGCTCTTGAATTGTCAAACTGAGACCACCACTTGACAAGAGCTTGTCTGCGAAGCATAGGCAATTGTCCTTTAACTGATACATTACCATAGATATATCGCCATTGGAAAATCCAGGCGAGAGACAATTTACTGAAGAAGTGCAAGTCCACCGGAAATGGATCATTATCAGGGTGCTCAAACTTCTTAGTAAAGATTGTCAAGCCAGACACTACCTCAGAAGGGAGTATTTCAAGGATTGGTCCATAATAATTCCACCACTGCAAAAACCATTAGGGAAACCTGTACTGGACATTTTGTTTAAAATAAATGAGCCATGAGTGCATAAAGTCTTTATTCTGGAAATTAAAGACGTTATACCAAGCAGTTTGATAATCCCAGTATGAAAAACTAATGGGATCATAGTTTTGAGAAAATCTTTTTATCTTATTCAATTCTCCAAATTCTTTTGGTGTGAGGACCTTAAGGATTTGTAGAGTTGAATAAGCAATTTGCTCAGAGTCATTATTTTTATGATGTTTAATCTGGACAGAGTTGGTGTCCACAAGAATAAACTCATAAAAATGTCTGGTCTTGAGCAAAGAGATTGGTTTAAAATGGTATTGATTGCCCTAAATATCTCTGGGAAAGATCTTCTGGGGGACCCTGTTTGGCTTTGGGTCCCAGAACTCAGGTTCCATCTGTATAACGTCCTGGTATTTGTTTGTAGGGACGTACTGGGTTTGAGATTTAGGCCTTTGAACCGCCAAGGGTTTAGGCTGCTGAACTATGGCTTTGCCTTTTGGTTGTTGAAGGATTAAGGGGGTTTCTCTCATGTTTTTAATCATGGTTGCCAGACATCTCTCACTGTCTTCTTCTTCAGAAGTGATGTCTACCCAAGTTTTACATAGGAGGCCTTTTGGGAGGTGGGTAAGACCCTATTCTTGAAGGGCCAAAAGGACTTGGATTGGCATGGCATAATCTGCCTTTGTTTGTGTTTGGGGTTTAGGTTTCTGGTTGGTGGGCTCAGAAACAGATTGAGGTTCGGATTTCTGGGTAAAAGACCCAGTAATGGATTGGGGTAGTTTCCGGGTTGATGACCCAGACTGAGTAGATGGCCCAGATTTAGATTGATTCTTGGGACCTTCTTCTTGTTTAGACGAAGATCCAGACCCTATATGGGTGATTAAACCAGCCACGGCTAGTCTTGGTTTGGAGGTTCTGCCTTTTCCTCTTCCTCGTGAGGAGGAAGATGATTTCACGGTATCCGGCATGAGGTTGTTACTGTTGGTTTCTCCCCTGTAAATATTCATGAGTGAGATAGTCAGGTAGAGAGTTTAGGGTACCTTTGAGGAATTCTATATCAAAATCAAAGATACTCAAAATAGCTTGCCATCGTGCAAAAATTTGTTTTGATGCAAGGTTTTAACATCTTTTTGTAAAATCTCTTTTGCAGATTTACAATCGACACGAATTAAAAACCTTTGATTAAGCAAATCATATTGAAATTTTGAGATGCACAAAACAATTGCTAAAACTTCCTTTTTAACTGTGGAATAATTCTGCTGGGTAGGATTCCAATGCTTTGAAGTAAATGCAATTATTTGTTCTTTGCCATTAATGGATTGTTTAAGAATACCACCATAACCAATGTCAGAGGCATCAGTCTCAACAATCTTTTTGGCAGAAGGATTGGGAAGATAAAGACATGGGAGGTTTTTGACCTGGGACTTGATTTGTTTGACCAGATCAGTGTGAACATTGGTCCACGGAGGAAGAGTTTTCTTAAGACGATCATAGAGGGGTTTAACCAGATTACTCAGCTGAGGAAAGAAGTCAGCAACATAGTTTAAACAACCAAGAAATCTCTGGAGTTGGTTTTTCTCGATGATTTGGTCCGGGAATTTGGTCGAGAATTCAATAGCATGATTAATAGGAGTGATTGTGCCCTGATATATGTTATGACCAAGAAATCGAATTTTAGTTTGAAAAAGATTGATTTTAGTTTTAGATAAAGCAAGACCATTTTTCTTGATTATCTGAATAAAAATGTTAATGTGTTTAAAGTGTTGATCAATTAATTGAGAGAAAACAAGGACATCGTCAATATAGACAATAATGAAGGAAGAGTATGGATTAAAAATGTCATTCATAATTTTCTGGAATTCTGAAGGAGCATTTTTTAATCCAAAGGGCATGACCTTCCTTTCATATTGTCCAAAAGGGACCGTAAAAGCTGTTTTATAACAATCCCTTTCACTGATTTGAATTTACGAAAATCCCGATTTCATATCAAATTTGAAAAAGATTTTAGCAGAAAAAAGATGATTAAGAAGATCCTTTTTATTCGGAATCGGATAACGGATCCACTGGAGGGCTTGATTGAATGGTTTATAGTTGATAACCAAACGAGGAGACCTTCGCTCAATTTCAGCTGGTTTGTTGACATAAAAAGCAGAACAGGACCAAGGACTCTTGCTTTTTCTGATTAATCCCTTTTGCAGAAGGTCTTGGATTTCCTTCTGGCAATGGACAAGGAGTTCTTGACTCATCTGGATGGGTCGGGCTTTGGTTGGAATTTGTCGATCATTGAAGTCCTTTTTATAAGGGAGATCAACAATGTGCTGTTTTCTTTGCCAAAAAACATTTGGAAGATCAGCACAGATAGAGTTCTGGATTTGGCTGGACAAGGATTGGATTTGTTGCTGAATGACGGGTTGATTAAGCAAATCATCTATTTTCTTATAAGAAATTTCTTCTTTAAGATAATTGATTTGGTTTTGTTTAAAAAAGATTGGGTTCAAGTTTCTAATAATTAGATCCTTAAGAAACTTGAAAGTGATGGATTTATTCAAATAAGTAGTGGAAATACCCTTATCTGAAATGGTTATAGGGAAGATGGATTTGATAAAAGGTGTTCCCAATATAACCGAATTTTTGAGGTTCTTGACCAAAAGAAAAGAAGTTTTAACCTTAAAATCATCCTTTTCAATAAAAGCGTCAGAAAGTTTGAAATTAACGCTTAGATCCACTAGCAGTACTAAGTCGCTCTGAAGTTTTTTCAAAATATTTAGTTGGAATTAATCCTTCCTGAATGCAGTTTGAATCTGCCCCTGTGTCAAACAGCGCTTCAGTCTCAAGGATAAAGGTTCCAACAATAATTTTGACCTTAATATAAAATTTTTGGATAGTCAACTGGTTTATTAATTCAAAATTTTTTGGAGGGATATCAGGACTAACGGGATCATCAGGAGAGCCATTATCGGAATGCTGATTATTCTGATCAGGTTCTTCTTCATCAGTTGGATCACCATATTGTAGAACACTCAAAATATTCTGACGAACACTTTATTGTTCTTTAATAAGGCGAATTTCAGCTTTCAGTTGGTTAACTTCATCCTGAAGGTCCTGAATAGTTACCGGTTTAACAGTACTCTTATCAAACTTCTTAAGAGTATTTTTAAGATTAAACTTATTATTAACTAATAAATTGTTATTGTTAGAAGATGAAGAGGGTGGTTCATCAAAAGACTTTTTAAGTTTAGACAAAAGATTTTTCTTCTCTTCGTGATCAGAAATGGAATTAATCACCTCAAACAGAAGATCTTGCTCCCTGGTAAGGACATTAACCTGGGAAGAAGAAGGACAGTCTTCATCAGTCGAAGATAGATCGTCCTCTTGAATTTGATTTAGATCTTCCGAAAAGTGATCTTCGGAAGCATCTTTGTCAGATTCCTCTTCAGAGGAGGTACTAGGAGCTGATTAATCTGTTCTTCAACAGAGGGTTCTAAGTTGAGGTTCCTAAGCTTTTTCTTAAGCTTACAGTATTGACTCTTATGGCCAGGCTTACCACAAGTCCAACAGACTATGGGTTTCTTAGGAATATTGATTTTATCAAAGGGGGGTTTCGTCTGGAATTCTCTTCTAAGCTTTCTAGGTGGGGTTCCAGACTTATGACGATGATAAACAAATTTTCTAGGTTTCTGTCTATCAGGATTATGGGTATGATGGGTATGCTTCTTGGTTTTCCTGGGTTTGGAGGAACAAGGGAGGCCAAACTGCTCACAGAAATTACCCAAATCTCTGCGATTTTATGCCTTTTCTTTGGCAAGCTGATGTTGGATCTTATCATCTTGACAAATTTTTAAGGCGACCTTCTGGACATAAGCAATAAGCTGACCGTAACTTAATTGCTTATATGGAATATCATTGTTAGGGTGCTGACTACGGATCTTATCCCTAACCTTATCTCCTAAAGATTTTGGAAGTCCTGCAAGAAACTTTTCTTTCCAGAAAGGTTCTTGGCTATCTTCACGGGTAAAGACTCTAGTGAGGAAGGTATCCTTATACCATCTAAAGTCAGCCAGGGTCTTACATTTGAGATTGGAAAGGAGTTCAGCTGATCTATCTTTCCAAAGACTGGAATCTCCTATAAAATGTTGGATTATGGTGAAGATTAACTGGTTGACAGAGTCAGGGATTGGTTTACCATCATGGGTCAGGATTGTGCCATCATTTTCCATTTTGACAGTATTCTGGATGGTAATCTTATGATCCTCAGAAAGATAGTTATCCCACCAACCTTTTAGTTGTCCAGTAAAATCAGAAACTAAAATGGTTACAATAGCTGCTTCCGTGCAGTTAAGGGATGTATCATAGGCTGTAGCAACCATGGTCATCTGCTGGAGGATATTGAGGATTTGGTACTCAGTTTTGCCATCTATGTTCCATTCATAGACATGATTGGCATTAAAGGATTTGGAATTTTCCCTTTCTTCTAAGAGAAGATCAGGAGCGGTTGCCCTATGGTAATACAGCTTAGAGGGTTGCTTCCAGTTAGGCTGATTCCTAATAGGGTTAATTTGGACAGATCTATCTGAGTCAGAGTTTCCATTTTTCAGACTCATCTTGGTTAAGGACATTGATTTCTTTGTCTTTGTCCTTTTGGGCTTCATGCCTAGATCTGGCTCGAGTGAGGGTTGGTTTAGAATGGGCCTCTTGGGATGTCTGAGGAGTATCTTGGATAATGATGGATGTTAATCCTTCAATCTTTTCCCTAGGCTCTTCAGAGGGCTGATTATAAGCTCGGAGTTTAGCAAACTCTTTTCTAAGCTTATCAGTCATCCTAAAAGGTTTGAAGATTGGGGTTTGGATAGTCTTAGAGGAGGAGGAAGAAGTATTGGCTTCTAAACCAAGACTGGATTTTTCACCCAATTTTTCCCCTATGATTGGAGGTACCTGTTGGTATAGTTGGATTGCTCCATAAGGTTCTTGATATCCTTAGGAGTGATAGGTTCAGATTCATCCCTAGACTTAAAGGGCGAGGCATAAATGTGACCATGCTTCTCGTTCCTAACATTAGGAAGAATAAACTTAGTCGATGGAGGGAACTCAGATCTAACAATCTGGCCATCTTTAAGATCATACTTAGTGATAACACTAATGGTGTTTGGTTCTAAGAAAGGATAATCTATCTTATGGTAAGCTGCATAACACTTAAACCAATCAAAGAAAAAGATTTGAGACTTAACAAGATTAAGAAAGGAATAATATTCTTCCCTAATATGATCTTTACTAATATCCCTATAATGGCTAAAAAACCACTCTCTCTGAGGAGTCATTTCCTCTGAGTCGAAATCCAGCTTAAAGGCTTCATAATCTATGCAGGTCTTATTAATCATGGATTACTTCATAATCTTGCATAGATGAAAAGGTTGGAGAGGGGATAGATCTAGCAGACTCTTCCTCGTGATTATCCTGTTGGTAAACAGGCTGAGGAATAGAGGTCGAGGTTTCTACACCCTGAAGCTTGATTCTAATTCTACTACTACTTCCACTTGGAGTAGCAGAGAAGGATTTCCTATAGAAGACAGATCCAAACATCTCTGATCTAGAATCCCTAGTAAAAGATGATCTAGCTGTATTGAAGGAATTAGATCTATTAAAGGTGATCTCAACCCTTCCCGAGTCATACTGTCTAATAGACTCAAAGTTAGGTGTGGTTTGGGGTTTAGCCGGAGCAACTCTGTCCATGGCCCAAGTTTGTGGAAAATTAATGTCTTCCCACTTGATGACTTTAGGAATAACAACCTTGGCTTTGGTTGTATCCGTGAGAAACAAAGTAGTTTCTCCAGTCTTTCTGGGTTTAAGGACTCTAGAGACACATGAGTTCATAACCTTGTACTGAACTCGATAGATGATATTGACCGGGATAGAACCAACTTTCATATCAAGACCATAAAGTTGGACATCTAAGGTCAAGACATCTAGGATGTTTGCATCCTCAAGGCTGACAGTCCTATCAGGATAACAGTTGAAATAGATGGGTCCATTGCTAAGGCTGGTCTCTACAGTGCCTAAGATGGAATCGATAAATTGATTATGGTGGGAGTCTCTTAAACACAAAAGAATAGAGGTGTTTAATCCTTCGATCCCTAGAGGTTTGGCAGCAACTTGGACACATCCAATATGCAAAAAATTATAATTTTTCCTATGCTGTTTTAAAGAATTGTTTGAAAAAAGTTTGATTTCATCAAAATCAGTTTTAAGGCGGATATTAGTTTCAACAGTCCGAATTATAAAATCAGTCTTACGAAAATATCGGCCTTCTGGTTTATAAAGTTCATTATCTGGAATTCTGGGTATCTTCCAGTCATCCAGATCTTGATTAATATATTCAAAAGAAACTTCTTCCTTGAAAATATTACAGTTTGATTTGATTAAAGCGTTATCGGCTTGAGAGGGATTGAGAGAAGAGGAGGAAGATTGTGAAGACTTGAAAGAGAATCGAGAGGAGAAAGAGCGGAAAAAAGACATTGAAGAAAATATCATAAAATAGTCCCCTGATATCATCGCCATCCTTTGGTTCTGTAAGGGTATAAAGGTAGATCCGGAAAAATTTTACTTCTGAGATGTATTCCAGACTTTTTTTTTTAATCTCTTAGCTGAAGCTAATGAATTTTCAGACAAAAGTTTAGATCTGGCGTTCCAATAATTTGTAGGATTTACTGCCCTCAACTCAATGGGACTTACTGTGATAACCCTTAGTGTGGCGCGGTTGGCGCCAGATCCCGCGCGGTTAGCGCCGGGATTGTTCAGCAGAAAACCCTGTGAGGGGTGTGGCGCGGGTAGCTCTAGGGTTGACGCGGGTAGCGCCAAACCCACTGGAACTTGACGCCCAGAGCGCCAGAGCCACGCGAGGGGCACCAGAGGTTTCCCAGCCCGAGCGGTTAGCTTGAGGAAGCCGTCCTTCAGCCTTTTTGGTCGCCACTGAGGTAAGAAACTCGAGTTTCTCCGGTTAATTTAGGATTTGGGGGTTTTCTGTGAATAGTGACCCATTTGAGTTGGGGCTAGAATTAGCCCAGGGTCCTGTAGAGAAACTTGTTTAGAGCAATGTAGTGATGAAGGATTAGCTTTCAGTTTTTGATTTGAGGAACTTTGAATCTTGGCTCTGTGGTTGTTTGTGTGGCTTTTGTGATAAGTCACTTGTTGGGTATATGACCCACTAGAGCCTTGATTATGTTGTTCTGAGCCTGTGAGGCTAGTTGGACGGTGCCTTTGATGAAGGTTAGACCGTTCCAGAGATATATTGAATTATTGGTTGAACTTGATAAACCCTAAGTTAGAGGATTTCTGTATTCTTGTGATTGGATGCTGATTGTAATTGGTTTTGATGTAAACCTATATGCCTTGATTAGGGCTTGACACCGAGGGTGTCGGTGGCGGGTGCCACAGAGCAGGGAAAGAACTGCAGAGCGAGGCTTTGTCAGGTAAGTTCTTGGCCCCTGGGGACGATTTCCCGCTTGTTTGTGCCACACCACACTCTGGAGGAGTGTTGATCATATTCATGATGCATGCATTTGGTTGTTGCATTCCCATGATGATATGTATATGCATCTATGCTTGAGAAATGTATTATGCCTGTTATTAGATCTTCTGGCCAGTAAGATAGATATGGACCTCCCTAGGAGATGGTTTTCCTCCTAGTTTGGTTGGCTCATGGTTGATGATATCCCAGGGGATCAGTGATCCTCCAGACCAAGGGAATAGGTGTGTCCCGTCGCGGTTGATTGCCTATTCTCGGAGGTACCATATACGTGCATCCATGCGTAAGGGGTAGCTCCCGATGGGATGACACGGGTGTGAGTTCCGGTCTCACACTGAGGTTAGGCGTCGATGATATCCGCCGTACATATAGCAAGATGAATGCTCATGTTGTTATGAGGGCCGGGTGGCCATTTGTTGTGACTGCTTGATGTTTGTATCATGGAGAGTGGGCCAGGGTGGAGGAGATCCCTCCATGGACCCTGAGCTTACTGAGATGTGTATCTCACCCCGTGTGGGGTTTATATGTTTACAGGTGACTCTTCTGGCAGAGGAGAGCAGTCTCAGGGCAGGAGGCCCCAGTAGAGACATTGTCTGCTGAGCTGAGGGGCAGCAGGGAGAGCTAGAAGCTCAGTGTTGTTTTGACAATATTTTGTACCCTTGAGAAGGGAAGGTGTGTGTACACCTGAGATATGTATAGTTCTGTATACCCTCATATGAGGGTTGTTATTCTTTTGTAACACCACTGTGTGGTGTTGAGACTGATGTATGTGTATATGTACAGAACTATTGACGTAATGATATGAGTATTTCCTCCTGAGTATTTTGTGATTTATATGTTTATCTGCCTATATTATTGTATAGAAAACTGGATCAGCATGGGTGTTTATATTTCTGATGTGTGTATTATTGGCGTTTCGTTCCATTCCATACATAATGAAATCAAGAAAAATGATACTATGCTTCCGCTAAGTTTTAATTAATGTTAATGAAGCGCTAATATGATATTGTTAATGATAATACACCGGAGGCCTATGGGGTGTTACACTTACTACCCCAACAACTCCAGATCAGAACTTTCTCTGCTTATCATACTTACCAGTTAAGACATTAAAAACCTTAAATCATTTACAAAAGCAGAAAAACAACAAGAAATTAAAGATTCATGTCTGGATAACATTTCAGATGAGTAAAAGATATACCAGATGTAGCCATATATTCCTACTTCCCCATCAGGCTCTGATACCATATGGGGTGGAAGCGAGGCTAGAGGAAAGTGATCAGAACAACAATGCATATGGAAAGCAGGAATAGAATACAGAATTCTTATATATATATATATATATATATATATATATATATATTAAAAATGTCTTTTTTTTATTTAACAGACGTAACATTTATCTGTTTTTTAAGGTGATATATCTTCATTCATATCATATTAACAATTATTTTAATTAAAGTGACACGTGTCATGTCGTGTCTAAATTCATCTATATTATTAATAAGTTGTAATCTGAATTTTTTTTAAAAAAATGTTTTACATCTAAAACTAATAGAATATACTATCAAATACCTAAAATTCAAATTAACCATATTTAAAAAATTAAATGACTCCAGGCGAAAAAGGAAAAGTAATAGAAAAAAGGTGACCCCATCAGCTTTCTCAACCAAATTAAAATTAAAATAGGTATTCAGATATGATTATAAGAAGAAGAAAAAAATATATTTATTAAAAAATAGTTAATTTTATTAAATTTTGTCATTTTTAATTAAAAATAAATATTTTTTTAAATTATCTTTATTGAAATTTGATATCAAACATAAAAAATATATTTGACCTTATTAAATGAATGAGATTTTGAAAATAATCTCATTAAATTAAACACATGCAATGAAACTTAGTTATATTTGAGATTAAAAAATAAATAAAAAATTATTACTTATATTTGAGACAAGAGAAAATACATGTAATAGATTGTGATTTGTAAGCCAATTTAAATAAATTTTTAGAATGAAAAAACAGATCGATTTCATATTACTATCTAATATTTATTTTTTTAAACTAAGTACTTAAAAAAATTATATTTCAACATAGTACTTGTCGTTAGTCTCGTCTCCTTTTATTAAGTGATGACATAATATACGGACTGTCACGTCATCAAGTTTTATCATTAACACATCATCTCTTTCTTTCCCTTCTCCAATAGAAACCGTCACCATCACCATGGATCCACCTCTGCCGTCCAACCTAGCACCACCATTGTCGATCGCATCGTGCCACCACCGTCCTTCTTCACTAGTGAAAGATAGAGAAAGAATTACAGGTTATAACAAGAGATACTACTATGTAATGAGTGTTGTAGAGAAGTGTTAATTAAGTGTTTAATCTTTAAAGTAGAGAAATGTCCGTCAATTATTACTCTATGATATGAGTGTTGTAGAAAATGTCATTTTATTGTTCTGTGCATACTTTTACCCAAATTATATATTTGTTAATTAACTAAAATGGGCCAGCTTTACTTTATATGTGTTCACAATTCAATACACGCCATATATAATTTATCTATATACACACGGGCAAACTCAAATATGGAGGTGGATTAATCTTTATGAAAGATACTTATAAGTATCTTTATAGCTTCTATTGTGCCGGTAATTCTATAGTGACAATTACTTTATTTCACTCAGAATTTATAATTTTAAAGGATATTAATTTGTCACTCACGGATGTATTAGTTAACAATTAATTGTCAAAGATTATGGGTTACACTTACTAGATTTCATAAAATTATTATGAAAATAAATATTTAGCAAGCTACATATTAGAACTATTTTAATAAATTGTAACTACCATATATTCTTAGAAACACAAGTGAAATTAGTATCAAGCATACGCATTAACTAATTCGAGATTATTTCAATTTAATCACCAGTTAATATGAATCCAACTATAAAACATTAAAAAACAGAATTTTATCATTTATAATAAATCTCTAAGTTTGTAACCAACTTTAGCTTCTTTGTGAAAGATACTCGTCGTATACACTCAAATCAAAGAGGAGTAATTGTCTATGATATAGAGATTGAGTTATTTTATTATTAGTTATTTTGAAATAGGAGTGTAATAAGAGGAAGGGAAAGATCAAATTAGAGGCGGATTCTAATATAAGGTCGGTTTTTTTTAGGTACACCGGTGAAATATTATTTTAGATCGTACGATATGTTATTAAAATAATAGATGGTCTAGATTAAGGATCGATTATCGGCTATGGTTTCTTTGTCGGTAACTTCACCCGTGCAACAACCTCCTTGGCGACAACTCCCACCACCACCACCATCATGCCAACAACCTCCCTGCGCCGCTGCCACTCTTGGACCATTCTTCTTTGTTCTTCGTCCTCTACGCTTCTTCTTCCACCTTTGCTACCGTTCATACACCAATGGGTTTTCTGGATTTTTTTCTGATTCACTCCACTCGCCAACCCCCTACCACTAGTCACCACCATTCTACGGTTGCTTTTTTCATTTTAATTTCTCAATTCATTCCAAATTTTAAACCAGAACCATTTCTCAACATGATTTTGAATTCAATCCAAACACATACTCTTATATTTTTTTCATTTTTCTGTAGAAAAATGCAATGAACAGGAGAGGGAAAATGAAAGAAGTAGAATAGGGGCAGCAACAGTGGAAGGTTGTTGGTGAAGGTGGGAGAAGAAGTGCAGAGGGAGTTGTGTATCCGTCGAATTTTGTGTATCCACAACCACGCTGTTGTCGCCTCGATTGTTCACCCGCAACAACATCTCCAGTGCCGGATTTCCTTGGCCGCCACTCTCAACTCTTCTGTGGCGTTCTTCAACACCAATTCCAATGCGGTTAGCGTTGTTGTGTTCAGGTTCGATTTCTCCTTCTACTTCATTCGAAGCTGTGAATGCGAGAGAGGAAGTGGTGGTGGGATGAAGAAAGAGAATGCGAGGAGGTGTGAAAGGAGAGTGAAGATTGCTACGATGACGGTTGGGGATGGAGAAGAAACGGTGGTGACTCAGTTTAGGGATGGTTGTGTGAAGATTGCTACTTTATTTTTTTTCTTCCTGTAACAAGCCTATTATTGCAAGTAATTTTGCTCCCTCACGAGTAAGTTTTGGACTTCACCTTAGAATTCACCGAAACTAGATGTGTTTGCTTTTGGACAATGGGACATGTTTAGGGCAGATTATAACATGAAGTACTAATATTCTCCCCACACCCGTGAATCATTGATTATTACCATTAGATATATTTATAAAATATTTAATGGTTGAGATTTAAGAAGGGGAACTGGATGGACAAATTTTTTAATACGTTTGTTTTTCTTCTTCTTTTATTCAGCGATTCCTTACCATCGTCGTTCCTTTGCTGGTGATTTGCACATCTATTATTTATTCTTCTTTCTTTTTCTTCAACAACATCCCTTCCCCAAACGTGTCCCATTTATTCATGTCAAATTGAAGAAAAATGCTAATAAGAATACTAATCAAGAATTTCCTCCAACCATTGCACAATTAAATCAAAATTAATCCATGAAACCCTTTCACTTCAAGGGCAAGTACCAAGATCTTTGTGTTCAGTTGTTGCATATAAGCTTAAACAAAAAGTTAAAAGAACTTTCCTTGCAAGAATGAGAGGTACAATGATTCGGCAACGAAACCAAAACAATTAATATGCTATGTAGACTCGACATTACCAAGCAAACCCTCATCGGCACTGCTCCCTCCCCTGACGCCGTCCATACCTCTATGCAAAGATTCACTTTCATCGGTTCAAATAAACCTAATGCACCTTCATCTCACCACCGCTTTCCTCCACAAGGCCTTCATTGTAATTAAGAAAATAATTAAGAAAAGGAAGGCATGGTTGACGAGGGCATAGGGAAGGACACAAGATCTCTTTTTTCAATACATTTGTATTTTATTTTATCCTTCCTTAAACTCCTCCATAGTCAAATCCTGCAACCTTTCTTCAACTCCTTCGTCACCATTCTTCTGCTGCAACTCAAATATGAATTTTCAGATTTCATTTCAAATTCTAAATCTCGCTATGGAGACGGGGAGAAGGGACTTGGTGAAGTCCGTGAGCTTGACCGGGGAAGAGTGATTGGAGACGACGAAGATGCACCAGAAAGGATGAGTTGGTGACGATGGGTGAAGGTCATCGGCGTGGTGGTGGGTAGTGCCGAATGAAGTTTATCAAGAAACGTAGGAGAGAGAAAAGAGCATAAAAACAGTTTTAATAATTTTCATTTCATTTTAAAATATTTTTTTTTTTATTTTTTATTTTTTCTTCCGGTGAATAACCTATTATCCCAAGTCATTTTCCTCCCTCACCGATTAACACGTGATGTTTGAACTTCATATTAGAATTCACCCCAGGCTTAGTGGTTACAAGTTTTATTGTTTTGGTCCAGCCAGGATTGGCTACACATGAACAAGCCTTGTTTGAAGTCTGAACTGCAAATGAAAAGCCCAATATTACATGCATGATAAAAAATAGAAAAGAGTGTTGCTTTATACACTATATAAAATTTCTTATACACTATATAGCTACAGTGTATACCCGAAACTGCCCTTCTATTTGTTTTTATTTATGGTGCTTTTTTTATCACTGTTTGCTCTCCATTTTTGCTTGCTCCCTTGCTGCGATTTCCATTTTGCTTGCTCCGTTGCTGCGATTTTGTTGTGCATTAGAGCTGTTGGTGTTGGAGGAGGTAGGTCGTGGTCGGTGGTAGCTGGGTTGAGCTGAGGAGTAGTCGGAGACG
>PYAF01000710.1:109562-121026 GCA_007407185.1 Glycine tomentella | reverse complement strand
AATAGGCCAAGGAATTCCCACGGATTCAATGATCCGAATTAGCCAAGGTGATGCGCACGGATTCAATGATCCGTAGTTGGGCAAGGAATGAGCACGGAATGAATGATCCGTAATTGGCCAATGGATGAGCACGGATTAATTGATCCGTAATTGCCAAGGGATGTGTATACGGATTACTAAATCCGTTTGCTACAATAAAACTATTTCATGAATCAAGGGGCATCTTACGGATTTTTGAATCCGTTTTGAACCACTCAAAGCTTTTTGGATCATTTGATCCGTGTGCACAAACAATTGCATAAGAAATTATAAGGGTAGTTTTGGGTATACACTGTAGCTATATAGTGTATAGCTATATAGTGTATAAGAAATTTTATATAGTGTATAAAGCAACACTCAATAGAAAAAAAGGAAACAGCTTAAGCCAATAATTGAAAGCCCATCCCCTTATTCCCAACCCAAAAAAACAAAACCATTTGATTTGATCCAACAGAGACAGACACACGCACACTCTCAGTTCTCTCGATCTCCATCTGCAACTTCCTTGTCTGACAGGTAAGTCCCTCGCTACATTGTTTACACCTTCAATTCAATTCAGTTTAATTTAATCCTCCGTTTCCAGTTTTCTCCGGTTTACGAACGCGAATTCGCATTGGTGTTTGATCGATCAGATCCCGTGTTCCGGAGAAAGGAAAAGGCAAGAAAGATGTCGGGGCAAACGCAGCGTCTGAACGTGGTCCCCACGGTGACGGTGCTGGGAGTGGTGAAGGCGCGTTTAGTCGGCGCCACGCGTGGCCACGCGCTCCTGAAGAAGAAGAGCGACGCGCTCACGGTGCAGTTCCGCCAGATCCTGAAGAAGATCGTGTCCACGAAAGAATCCATGGGCGACATCATGAAAACGTCGTCGTTCGCGCTCACCGAGGCAAAATACGTCGCCGGCGACAACATCAAGCACGTCGTCCTCGAAAACGTGAAGGAAGCCTCCCTCCGCGTCCGTTCCCGCCAGGAGAACGTCGCCGGAGTGAAGCTCCCGAAATTCGACTACGTCGCCGACGCCGACGCCACGAAAAACGACCTTACGGGACTCGCACGTGGCGGGCAGCAGGTGCAGCAGTGCCGCGCCGCGTACATCAAGGCAATCGAGGTGCTCGTGGAGCTCGCGTCCCTTCAGACGTCGTTTCTGACCCTCGATGAGGCCATCAAGACCACGAATCGTAGGGTTAACGCTCTGGAGAACGTGGTGAAGCCGCGACTCGAGAACACGATTAGTTACATCAAGGGGGAGCTGGACGAGCTCGAGAGGGAGGATTTCTTCAGGCTAAAGAAGATTCAGGGTTATAAGAAGAGGGAGATTGAGAGGCAGAGGCTGCTGCAGAACAACTCCAATGTCGAGACTAATCTCCCTTTGCGCAAAGGGGTTTCGTACAATTCTGCTCACAATTTGTTGTCTGTGGGTGACAAAGATGAGGATATTATTTTCTGAATGTGGTTCAATGTTGTGATGCTGCTGCTGCTGGGTGAGACTGAGACTTCTCTGCTATTGTTTAGGTCACAGTGGAGTGTATCATGAATAAAGGTTTATACTGGTTAGTATATGTTTATTTATTTATTTCTTCATTAAATTGGGACAATCCTCGTTTTTAAAGTATGCTTCTTATCTGAGCTTATGAAAGTTTTTTTTATGTTGCTGTGATTAGCTCTATTTTCGATTCGAAATATATTACATCTCAATAGAGTTATGTGACTTGTGAAAAGAAAGGTGTATTTTAAGTTACCTTTTGCTTGTATCAGAATAGTTATTATTCTTTTTTTTTTTTTCTTATCAGTTGCATTTCACTTATATCAGAGTTGGCATATGTTTTTCTTTTTGGCTTGGGATGAAGCATAGGGTTTAAAGATATGCTCTTTAGAATAAGAAAGCTTAAGGTTTTGTTCTCAGGGCTTGAGATATTTTGTTCAGTCTTGTCTTGTTTAGTTACATTTCATTTGTTGGTTTTTTGTTTTATCTTTTTTTTTTTTTGCTGGTTTAGTCATACATTTCCGAAAGATTTTGGTGACCACTGGCCAGAGACTGACTACGATAATTTTGTTTAATGCAAGAAAAACGTAATGATGCCTTTTAAAATTAAGTGATAAATTGGTGAAAAATGAAGCTCTCCTTCAATCATGTATATCATTGAGTTTATATACACGATCACAACAAAACCCAACTACTTAGGCTAAATGTAAGTATGCAACCAAATGAAAATTGAAATAACTAAACTCATAGTTAATTTAGCTATGCATAATACTCCACTAAACTAGAGAGGTAGATATATAGTTTCCAACTTGGACAGTGAAGGTCTGTATTTTGCAGCTGGAAGGGGTTTGGTCAGAAGATCTGCCAATTGATGTTGTGTTTTCGTGTGAAGTAGTTTAAGAAAAGCTCAAGGCAACATGTTCCGAGATAAAATGGCAATTGATGTCTACTTGTTTAGAGGATTTGATACTAAGTGAATAGATGATTGGCTGTAATGAAACACTATTTTACCATGGAATTATAACACCAAAGTTGGACAAAAAGCCACAGTAGCTCACAAGTCACTTCAACTGATGAATGTGAGACTATTGGGTGTTTCTTGGATTTCCACGACACTAGGAGGGATTGGCTTAGGAAGACAGAACCCTATGGTAGATCTTCTTGTGTGTGTGCAATTGCCCCAATTAGCATCAGCAAATGCTGTGAGGTTGAACCCTAACGGAGTTGGAAATAGCAGTCCTTGGAGCACTATTCAAGTAGTGAAGGACACGATGGACAGCCTGTAAGTGGGCGGATTACTGGATCTTGGAGAAGACATAAACTCACCAGTTTATTGACCGTGCATATGATGTCAACTTTGAGGTCATTAAGTACATTCAACGACCAATCAATCTTCTTTATAAAATGAATATTCTAATAAATCACCAACAGTACCTTTTATTGGAGGTTCGGATCAATAGACAAAGATACTGGTTTGGTTTAGCCCCTAGGAAACCTGTATATTCCGTAAAGAAACGGTCTGCATTGCATAGAAAAATGCCTTTGGCTAAAGTATTTTAGGTCCCCAAGAGCCTTGAGCTTGAACAGACTTTGGAGTAATGCTGAATCTTGTTAACTTCTTGACAAATGTACAAATTCGTCTAAGTAGTATTTAAAATGGTAAGATCGAGTGTCGAGTTCACAAGGACTTTGAATGTACTCGGAGTTTGTATATTTCTTATTTTAAGTGAATAATTAACTAAATTCGATATTTGTCAAGTCATGCATAATTGTAAAATTCAACCATAAATAAAGATAGCTAAGCAGAGCACATGCAAGAGATTGAAAACAAACGCTTGGAGGAGTATATTGTCGGTTGATGCAGAATTTCGGGGATGTATTGGGTGCTCGGTCTACCGAAACTACTCTTGATGCAATGTTAGAGATTTTTCACCATTAATGTTATTCTAACTATTACCTTCATTCGCTCAATTACCCTAGCCATGATTCGTCATGTGAAAGAGTCTAAATTACCTAATTTCACTCCTAATCCATTAAGAGCTACATCAAATAATTTGCTTTAAAAATAAAGATGCATAATTAAGACTAAATTACACCATTATATCCCTAGACATGGTTTACCTATCTTTTCAAGTTCTTAGGGTGCAAAAATTTCTCAATGAGTAAAACCCTATAACATACATGTGCATGAGTGATCCAACTATAAACAAGACAATAAACTCAGAAAAGAGGCAATAATATTAACATAGCATTAAATGGATAGTAAGAATCATTACATCAAGAATGAGTGTAATTTCTGTTCTTTTGTGCCCTAGCTTCTGTCTTAGTGAATGATGACCAGTGCTTCTCCCCTCTTTTTATCTTCAAAACACTGCACATTCATGTTTTTCGACAATGATTGTGCACTAAGCCTGCATATGTGCGTTGAGCGCACATGCAAAGTCCAGCTGACTTAAGTGATCACATGCTAAGCCGTCAATTGCGCGCTTAGTGTGCCTGCACAATACAACTGGTCTCTTTTTGGCTCCTCGCATTGAGCGGGTATTGTCACGCTGAGCATGCTGATCTAGTTCTTCAACATCTTCCAGACTTCCTGTTGTGTCAATCTCTACAAAGTATAACCAAAACACTGTAAATTTACTAACTTTAACATTATCTGGATAAAAACTTGGAAGAAGTTAAATTCCTATCTTTTTAGATAAAAAACGTTAAAAAAGAGGAAATTAGATAATTGTTGTGATTTAAATATACAAATTATGTAGGCATAGCAATTATCAAATCTCTGTCAACTTGTCTTTATTTGGGCCACCTAGGATTGTTTGTCTTTGAAAATTTGAGGTAAGCTAGGAAAACCACTAGTAGACCAGAACCAATACTGAATGGGAAGTGGTCACTTTTAGATTAGGTGACACTATTGTTAAGCCAGGTATGGAGAACTTATGAAACCATTGTATCTAAGCTTGTCTAAGACCAGTTGGGCTTCTGTAACCTGCAAATCAGCAGCCTCCCTTTAAGTGGACGTCCCAATGATGTCCCAATGATCTTGTAAAAAGTTATAGTGTAAGGATAATGTATCCACAAAGCACTAAATGATATTAAGTTGATATGAAAAACCAGTGGCAGAAATAGGATTTTTAAAACCATTTGGTAGAGTGATACATATGTTTTGGAAAGGTGTATGGGAGTGAAAATTGAATATATGATATGACAAGCACTAGAGTCTAAACCATTTATGATTATGTCCTGTAAAAGAAAAGATGTTAGTGGGTAGAACAATACCAGTATTATGTGGATCTAATACTTGGTTCTCAGAATTTGGCAGAGAAGCTTCAGCCAATTGAGATTGTGGCAAAGCAAGAAGCTGCTCGTAGTGTTGAAGAGTTAACTGCAAGGGCTGGTCAGATGGAAACAAACCATAACTATGATAAAAAAGGTGATTGGTTTTGCTGGTGGATCTGTATTACTTATAACCAGGGGAAATCTGTGTAATTTGCAACACTTATAACCAGGATGCCACAATGAGTGCAAATAGGTCTATCTTTCTTCGTGCCTTTTGATTTTTGATCTTGACCTTACTTGGATGAAGAAGACACAACAAATGCAAGTTGTGATTCTTGCTGACTTGTTCCAAGCTATCGTAGCTTTTCTTCTTGGATCAATGGGGCAGGACTTTGTGAATAGTGGGAATCGGTTCCATCATGAGGCTCTGAACTCGAAATTGGGGGACCCATCCATCCAATCCTATAAAGAAGCTAAATTACATATTACATATCGAAATTATCTATCAAAGTTTTGACTTCGCCACAGGCTGATAAAAAAATATTAAATATTAAGTAAACTATTGCGTGACGTTGAGTGAAGCATGAGTTTCCCTCTTCAGTTGAAAAATACGATGACCGTTTTGCTGCTCAAATCATTCACGAATATCAGGCAAGATTGCATTGTGGAAGGAGCCAGTTGATCTGAATCAATTAGATTCTGAAATCTTGGGTTAACAGGGCAAAGACCAATTATCAGTTCATGTGCAAAGATAATATGATTTAATTGGTATAGGTTTATCGTTTTTATTTTCATAATAAGATAACAAACATAGCTGAAAAGAGTTCTAATTGGGCCTTATACTATGCCATTTGATGTGTGTCACCTTACCTATATAAAAAGGTTATTAAAAATGAGATATATTTGATTTACAGCATTGAAATAATATGCATTAAATAATTAAGAATCAGATTTCTTTTTTTGTTTCGATAACACTTTAGGTCTATGAATTGAAAGTTTTTCAAGAAAAACAAAAACGAAAGTACTTTGAAAATCATGAGGCAGGAGAGCCTGATTTTTGTTAATTGTATTTCACTCAAGAATTTCCATGCCAATTGCCTAGCCACATCGCTCAGGTGGTATTTAAACCATTGGGCAAGTCCAACCAGCTAATCTGTGGAATTACTAGTGTTTTCGATTAAGTTAAAAGGTGAGGTAGAGATAACCGATAAAGACAGTGATCAACTGATAATCCTGCTTTGAAATATGTAGTTAAAAAATTTGATTCTCAAATCTATGTAGAGATAACGTTTTTTTTAGACTCTATGTAGAGATAACTGATAAGGGCTAACTGTGTCATAGTCGATATATTATATTTTTCTTTCAAAAAGTCAAACGTGCAGTCAACTTTGTTTATAGGCCACATGATGATGCATGTATTTATAATCTATAACAATAGATAAAGATGATACATATTGTTGTAATTATTAATTAGTCTTCACTTTTATTTATCCATTTTATTCGCAAATGTCTTTGCATATTTAAATTAAAAATAACAAGAATCATATACAAATGAAAAATCTTTAATATGGTCTCCACTTTCATCTATTCAATATTGTCCATTTCTCTTACTTCTATCCACTATCTTACCAATGGAAGTTACCCAATTGTAACGGTTCACTACTTCAAACATGAAAATAATTACATCACTCCTCAAAACTCTCATTCAATTATTATTGCTTAGAGTTTTCTTCTCTCTATCAAAATCATATTTGTGTTCTTTTTTCTTCCTATTATTTCAATGTTGTTGCATTCTCCAATCTTTCTAAATTTTGATGAAAGGTACCTTTCTCAATGACCAAAATTTTGGTAAATAACACATTTTTTCTCTCAGGTCCTTCTCCCCTAATCATTGTTATCACTTTATATATTTATTTTCAATTTTTTATTTCAACTCATTCTTATACATCTTTCTATATTTTATTTCATTTGTTTGTTACTAATTAATATTTTAATTAATTTAACAAACTTTTCATAGAATATGCATTTGGAAATTGTCATTGTCAACCAAGAGATAATTTATGAAAAAATGGAAAGGAAGAATATTTTTTAAAAAATCAAAATTATTATGATTTTTTATGGCCAATTAATTATTTTTCTTTTTAGTTGTGTTATTCGGGTTGTTTTAATTTTTTTTATCTAGAGTGTGTTATTCATTTAATAGAATATAGAAATTATAATTAAAAATTATTGTAATATATTAATTTTTGATACAATAATACACTAAAGATAGGGACACACATATACAATGTGCTTGTGTTTCCACCCGTAAAATTAATGTTATGCATTCGGTCCCTCTCTTTCTCGTCGACCACCGAATGCCAAACATTTTATTTTTATTTTTCTCACTGCAATTCAACTTTTCTTTTTACAAAATCACAGAGTTCCCAGGCGTTTAAACCGAATCTATTATTCCCATAGAATCACGTGGCATCTTCTATTTCTGACTTTGTAATATTAAATATGGAAATGGTGTTTCACATTAATTGAACGTAAGTTCAGTTGAGATCGATGTGAATTTAATGTTTAAGACTTTCCCATATATATAGGAAACGAAGTAATCTTACTACAAGTTTGGTTAAAATGTATCTCCGAAAAGCTTTCCCTTTCTTTCATATATATTGTGTGGATACATATGATTTATTTCACGTTGATCATACGTGATTCTCAGTATCTCCGTATAACCATCATACAATATTTAAATCAGTGTCGTTCAGCAATAATGCAATATTAATCCATCGAAGTAGAATTTTCTAAATGAAATTCTAATTTTGTGAGCCAAACCCTGATGATGTACTTAATTATAGGGATTTCGATGCTAAAACTCAATATATAAAAGATACAAATAGTGTACAAAACAATCAAAGAAAGAGATATCTTAGACCTTATCAGCCTATTTATATTGCTATATGTAAATTGTCATCACACTAACCCCTGAAATATTGTCACTAAATTATCTTTCAAAAAATTGTTAGGACATTAAATTCGTTTCTTAAAACAATAAGTTGTCATTAAATTAATCTCTCAAATAGATAAGTGTCGTTAATTATATTAATTTTATAAAAGACCAATAATAAAAAATAGAAATAAATTAAAAATTCTTCAAGGGATTAATTTGATAACTAGTTTTTTTGAATAAATTAATGTACTAATATACATAACTTTAAAATTTATATCGAGAATTTTCTACCAATTTCGCCAAAAGAGACATGAAGAATTGTATTGGTTGTGCTTCTCAGATTTGAAAAGAAAGCTAGCTATTTGTGCATGCATTGTGTATCACGTTGACGTGGTTGTCGTTTTCTAATTGCTTTCAAATCAGAAACTGCCCAATGCCCTCAAAAGGGACGGAATCTATGGACTGCAAGTGGGAAAATCGCTAAAACCATGCATTCCCTCATTTGATATTTTTTGCAATTTTCTAAAATCAGTTTTTTTTTTGTTTTTATGTTTAAAATAGAAAAAAAGAGATAATTTAGTTTGAGAAAATGTTTTTCTTTCTTCTTACTTTTTTAGTTTTTTCTTTTAAAATTTATATAACAAATGAAAATAAACTAATAACAAGTATGTTTGTTATTTTGGTATTTGGAAATAAACTTTTGCAAATAGTAAATTAAATAAACATATTTTTTTTTCTAAATAAACAGATGTGGTCATTCGTTTACATTCGTCAATGACAATCACTTCGGGTTTTTTTAATATATGTTTTGATTTTTTTATAATTTGATTTTATCACTTTAATTTTCATGTCAATGAAATATGAGATAAACATATAAAATAAATATTTTTCAAGATTAAGAATTAATCAGGATAAAAAATAGAGATTAAATTAACTAACAATTGCAATTTTAGAACTAATTTGAGAGTTTACTGGAAAATTTAATAAAGCAATACTCAGACATTTATTCAGTAAATATTAGACACTCTTTTTTGTGATACAGATTTTGTAAATGTTGAATCGTGTGATATCATTTTAATAAGTGTGTATATATGTCAAAGTTTAGATAACTTGAATATTTATAAATATATTTTTTACCCAATATTTATTTATATTTTACAAATATATTATACATTAAAATAATTAATTACTGGGGTATCAAATAACTTTAAAACATGTAATTTCTTTTAGATTTGATCGACTTAATATAACAAATGATTTGTTAATGAAATTTGATGTATATAACAAGGTTATAACATACTCCTACAAGGCTACAACAAATGAATTCCTTCTCTATAATTGTTGTAATATTTAATCTTTTTAATTAATGTCGTCTAATGTATAGATATTGAATTTTATTAGTTTAAGCATCACGTTGAAAAGTTTGATTAAATTCATCTAAATTTGAATGTGCATAATTATTGACATAATATCATAAAAAATAAAATTAGAGTTATATAATTTAATTTCAGTGAAATAAAAATTAAAGAAAAACAATTTATGCAATGATTATATTCGTTCCTCACTTTATTAATTTTTTTTTACAAGCACATGCACTTTATTAATTTATTAACAATGAATTTCATCTATAAATAGCTAATTAAATTTTACTACTTGGGAATGGGATTGAGATTATAAGAATAGGAATAGTGAAGAAACAAACGGTCAACTCTACCGGTTACTTCTACCACCAGGGCACCACCCCATGCTTTGCATTACCTTACTTTTCCCGCAGGCTATTTCTGTCTCTTGATATTTTTTATGAACCCTATTTTGTTCGTTTTTTCGGCATATCTTATCTCAAATCTTTTTAATTAATGTTATAATTCCTATTCTTCAACCTACTTTGAAACTAATTTAGGCAAAACTACAAGTATAAAACCCATTTTCACCAAATTAGGTGATCCGTTATTGGGACTTGTTCTGCCCAAGTTGTTTATTGGATTATGATTCATGAAAATGAAATTTGTTATCTGTGCGAATGTTGAATTGTAGTTTTGTTAAAGATGGTAACGCCAAACTGTTGAAGCACACGAAAATATAGTAGTAATTTTGACATTATAAGTATTTTTTGGTACATATTCACATTATATGTATCAATAGTGACAATTTAATTGAATATATTGTGATATAACTTTTGTTTAAAGAATTATAGGATTATTAATATTGTTTTAAACAATTTGTTAATCACATGTGATTTTTTTTTTTTTTGCTGTAATGAGTAATGTATGATTAAAGATTGGCTGTATATACATCCTTTTATTCTTCAATTATTTTTCACTCTAAATTCGATACATCAACTTATAAAATTATATATGGATCTTTAATTTAATATCCTTATTTGATGTGTTTGAGATAAAACTGAAACAAAGATAACTTATAATTTTACGTGTGTAATAATTTACTTTGTACTAGAACTTTTAAGTAAATGAAACCATTATTTTAATCATTTAAAGATAACAGTTTTGTTGTTTTAATAAAATTTAAAAATTAAATAAAATGTATAATAGTTCGTTATTTTAAATAAGTTGAATTGGTTCATGGTTTGAAATATTTGTCTTATATTAATAAAAAAAACAAAGAAAGCATGGTTTGGTTGAAGTGACTGGATGATGGATGCGTTTATTATGCAAAATAACACGAGAATTAGGAAAGGAAAAATCAGCTACTTATAGTAATAGACTGTAGTAGAGTTTTTTGCTTTGAAAAAAGAAAGACTATAGTAGATTTTGTAGTAGTATTATTTATACATTCACTCATACAACATTTTATACGATAATTGTAGTAGTACGTACTGTTGTGTCTATCTTTCTTAATTGCATCATTATTTTTTCCCCTCTTTCTTAAGAATATAATTTGTTGTATGAGTTTGTTGTTATACAAACAAACATCATTTCTCTCACATGAATAAATACAGAGAATGAAATTGTAGTGATTTTGTATATATGATTATGATTAGTATTGGTGTGGCCATGGAAAATTGAAAGCGATGGGGACACAGAAGAGGGATTGATACCAATTCTCGACAGCCATTCATGTCAAACCTATATCTATCTACCTTGTAGCTGCATGCTTTACATAATACTGAAGAACAATGTTATTGGAAATAGACTCGGACAAGAATCCAAGCCACACTCTATCATTGGCTTTAGCTTTATGCCTTAATGTTAGCTGTAATCGACTCAAACGCACGTCAGCAGGAGTCCCACGCTTCTCTACCTTGGCCTAGCTAGGTTTCAACCCACCCTCCACTTTCATTCCATCGTTTTGGATTTTTTTAGCAAGATAACGGAGCCCATTAATTATTGGTATTAATGTGTGGTTGGATGTTTAACTATTTATAAATTGCGATCATCTAGCTAGGTTTAACATTATTTATATTCCATTCCATATATGTGCTATATTTAATCAAAAGATAAGAAGAAAACTAATTAATTGATTCATATATATAAATTGTTTAGGACACTTCAATTTAGCATATATGATGAACTAAATGGTAAAAGTAAACCTCCACTTTATATATGTGCTATATTATACTAATAATTTTGCCTTAGATTACTGTGTTGGAAAAACTTATATTTAAAGAAAATTGAAATGTTAATATAAATATTAAGCTTAATGTTTATATTAGGCTGAATTGTAATTTTGATCATCTTAATTTTCTAAATTTATGATTTTGATTTTCTTGA
>PYAF01000710.1:86755-108141 GCA_007407185.1 Glycine tomentella | reverse complement strand
TTTAATTGAGACATTTTATCTTCTATTTTTAAAAAATTTATAATTTTAGTCTCTCATTTTTTAATTGAAATATTTTATTTCTCATTTTTAAAAAATTAATAATTTTAATTATTGTGGTCAATTTTAAACATTAACCTACAATTATGTAAAAGTTGACGGATAATTTTTTGTTTATTATGCACATGACAAATATTTTTAAAAATTATTTAATTGTTAACAAACTTAATTTATTAAAAAAATTAAAAATATACTGTGTAAACAAGTTTGAAATTGACCAAGGATACTAAAATACATATTTTTTAAAAAGTGAATGACATAATGTCTTAATTAAAAAATATGAAGATTAAAATTACAAATTTTTTAAAAGTGAAAAATAAAATATTTCAATTAAAAAATAGAAAAATTAAAATCACAAATTTTAAAAAAAAGAGAAAAATATATATTTTAACCTATTTTCAAAACATCAAGTAAATAATATTTTACCTTTCAATTTATCATTTACCCTACAAACTTTAACTCGAGAGCCCACAAACTTTATGAAAGCAAGGGACAATTATTCCAACTCAACCACGGATGTAATACTCTGTTTGGTTAAAATAAAAAGGAAAGAAAAATGAATGAATGAAAAATAGAGAGAATACATACAAATAATTTAGTTATAATGCTCATATAATATAAAAGTTTTTCACACCGTATTTAATATATATGGTTATTTCAGAAGCAGGAGGCGCCACCTATCTTGCTCTTTGTATATGGCACCAAATTGGATTACTTATTCCTCTCATAAAAAAAAGTTGGATTACTTTTTTAATAGATAATTAAAATGCCATTCTATCTACAGGTTGGTTTATTTGAGAATAGTAATAGGAACACTAAATATAAAGAAATCAAATGTAGGATCATATATGTAGGATGACGCATATCAACTTGGCGCCACCCGAGTAACAAATTAAAATAAAATAAATTTAATTAATTAAATAAGACACAATCATAGGAAAAAATCAATGAAAAGATAAATATCCTTAAATCAGTTAAGGTATGAATATAAATACTTTTGCTGACTACTTTGTTCAATTTTTACATATTACTTAATAAATTAAATATAAATAAAACTAATATTATATTTATAGACCTTTTATTTTACTATAAATATAAATTGATTGGGGTTTAAATTTTTTATTGTTAAAATATAATCAGTCTTACTAATAATAATATATAAAAAGAAAAGAATAGAGACTGCAGTGCAATGGTTAGAAGTTAGAAGAAAACCTAACGGCCCTC
Organism: Glycine tomentella; assembly: GCA_007407185.1. Classification (NCBI taxonomy): domain Eukaryota; kingdom Viridiplantae; phylum Streptophyta; class Magnoliopsida; order Fabales; family Fabaceae; genus Glycine; species Glycine tomentella. Next base: position 106,860 of record PYAF01000710.1, on the reverse strand, counting down.
ACTAGAAACTTGGGAACCAATTTTGGCTTATTATATCCACACGTCAGCTATACCTGTAAGTCTGTAACCCTAGTTGATCCAATATCTCCATTTTTGGCTTGTCCAGATATTTCCGCTCCTATTATTATTATTATTATTCACTACTAGTAGTACTATATTGTTATCCGTTCCGATAGTCTCGTCAGCAACACAACAGTAACCACATCTCTCCTTCTCACCTTCCCTTCTTCACTTTCTTAAACCCCTCTCCTCTCCTCTTAGACACACCCTTATCTCTTCCAAATTCCGCTGCTACCTTTTCCTTTTTCTTCTTCGTCATCATATATACATGCATCATGAAGATTTTCAACCCCCCCTCTGAATGCTTTCTTCGGAACGTGGTATGTCCATCGGATACCATCTTCCTGAAAAGCATAAATCTTTCTCATCGTCTCCATCCTCTCCTGGCTCACTTTGCTACACCACAATACACTTAATTTACAGTACCACTATACTTGTTCTCCCATGGATCCAGAAATCCAACACCCCTCTAACCCGAGAAGCATAATCTTGAACAAGTACGAGATGGGGCGTGTCCTGGGCCAAGGAAACTTCGCCAAAGTCTACCTCGGCCGAAACCTCGACACCAACGAGAGCGTCGCCATCAAAGTCATCAAGAAAGATAAGCTCAAAAAGGAACGACTCGTCAAGCAGATCAAGCTCGAGGTCTCCGTGATGAAACTCGTGCGCCACCCCCACATCGTTGAACTCAAGGAAGTCATGGCCACCAAAGGAAAAATCTTCCTCGTCATGGAATACGTCAAGGGCGGTGAACTCTTCGCCAAAGTCAACAAAGGAAAACTCACCGAAGATCTCGCCAGAAAGTACTTCCAACAACTCATCAGCGCCGTCGATTTCTGTCACAGCCGCGGCGTCACCCACCGCGACCTCAAGCCGGAGAATCTCCTCCTAGACCAAAACGAAGACCTTAAAGTCTCCGACTTCGGACTCTCCACGCTGCCGGAGCAGCGCCGCTCCGACGGCATGCTCGTAACTCCGTGTGGGACCCCTGCTTACGTGGCACCCGAGGTCTTAAAGAAAAAAGGTTACGACGGTTCAAAGGCTGATATATGGTCCTGTGGGGTTATCCTCTTCGTTTTGCTCTGTGGCTATTTACCCTTCCAAGGTGAGAACGTTATGAGAATTTACCGAAAGGCTTTCAGAGCTGAATATGAGTTTCCAGAATGGATTTCAACTCAAGCCAAGAATCTGATTTCGAAACTCCTCGTTGCTGATCCTGGGAAGAGGTATTCCATTCCTGATATAATGAAGGATCCTTGGTTTCAAGTTGGGTTCATGAGGCCAATTGCGTTTTCTATTAAGGTGTCTAACGTTGTTGAAGACAACGAGGGGAAACCTGCGAGGCCGTTTTACAATGCGTTTGAGATAATCTCGTCCTTGTCGCACGGGTTTGATCTTAGGAGTTTGTTTGAGACGAGGAAGCGGTCGCCGTCGATGTTTATATCTAAATTCTCGGCTTCGGCGGTGTTGGCCAAGGTGGAGGCGGTGGCGAAGAAGCTGAACTTTAGGCTGACAGGGAAGAAGGAATTTGTGGTGAGGATGCAAGGGGAGGAGGAGGGGAGGAAGGGGAAGCTGGCAATGACGGTGGAGATTTTCGAGGTGGCGCCGGAGGTGGCGGTGGTCGAGTTTTCTAAGTCTGCCGGAGATACGTTGGAGTATGTTAGGTTCTGTGATGAGCAAGTGAGGCCTTCTCTCAAAGACATTGTTTGGAGCTGGCAGGGTGATACCAACAGTTACTAGTCATTTGATTTCTGTGTCTCTTTCTATAGTACTAGTACTTTCTATGATCATGGTCGTGGTTTAGTTTAGTTTGTCTTTGAGTTGTTGAATTTGATTTCATGCAGACTATGTAAATTTGGAGTGTGGAGTTTGTGACGGTGTTTGATTTGACGATATATACTAGTGGCAAAAATAACCCCGCAAATGGTGGAAAAGTGAAACCATTGTTTTTCACTTTACCGCACTAGTTTTCGTTAGAGTTTCTGTTGGCCGGCTCCAATTAAGTTGCCGAAACAGAAGAATATGATTGATGTTCAAGAAAACGAAAAATGATTGGTGGAGATGATGACCGACTGAGGTGTTTGATCATAGTTCGTGCTAATTGGGTCCCTTGTGTTTATTGGAAGTGTGATGGGTATTTCGGAGGGTAGGGGGAAGACTGCTTCCAATTAATTTTTAAAGAGAATTGGATTGGACTATGGAGCATAAGGAAGGAAGGCTAAGTGATGTTGGACTTGAATCATAAAAGGTTTTCAATTTGAGTCGAAAATGTGGTCATAAGATGAGCTTTTATCCTCAAAAATCACTGCCTTAAGTGGTTGCCCTTGGATTCTTCACTAAGGTTTAGAATTAGATTTTTTACTTTAAAAAGAAGTTTCAATTGAAAATATTATTTTACTTAAAATGGGCTAATTTGATAAAAAAAAAAGTTGAATCTCAATAAAATTTTAAATAAAAATACTTATATTTTACAAAAAAATAATTATTGATTATACTAAAAGCAATTAATTATTTTTAAAAAATTATTATTAACAAAATTAATAAATCCTTCGTACTATTTGCTGATTACCGAATTTCAGTTCAATTAATTAAGTTGGTGTTTGGACTTTGGACTGCCCTTATACATGAAGAACTGTACCACCCTATTGGACACAAACCACACGAAGTAGCTTTGGCGCTAACGTGGAGCTGTGATGGGATACCAACCAAACACAAGGACATATCATCTAACTTAGACATATTAATTATTATACTTAACAATTTAAAACCAACATATCAATTTAAAACCAACGTACCAACATATCTGTAATTTATTTAGTGTATTTATTTTTTAGGGAAAATTTAGTGCATTTATTTAAGTATTGTTATTTTGTATATAATCATTTCATATATAAATCATTTATTACAATTTTTTTTAAAAAAAGACATATAATTTATGAATACTTTATTTGTTAACATTAAATTAATAAATAAAACTTTAAAAAAGAAAAATGTAAAAAAAAGTTCAAGCCATTAATAAATTAATTAATTAGTCAAGTTTTAAGTTTTAGATATTTTAAATTAAATTAAATTCATATTTGAAATTTGACTTAATTAATTATGTTAAATTGAAATAATTGTTTTACATATCAAACTTGAAGATTAATTATTTTAGTAGAATCATGGACACCCCTATTATGTATCCCTAATTAGGGGTTTTGTTGAAATTTTTGTGGGCGCCATTTTTTTGTCAAATACGTTGATTGAGGATTTGAAGGGGTTAATTATGACCACAATCCATTTACGTCAATGGGCATGGACCAAAAAGGTCGGAAAAGGGTAAATTGCAAGACAGGCTTGAATTTTCTACGGTTTAATCATTGTTATTATTATTATTATTATAGTATTTTAGTTGTGGCCTTTTTGCAGTTCTGTCCCCATGCTGTACAAGTTTTAACCAAAAACAAACAAAAATAATCCAATGGGTAAACTGCCGTTGCTGTCTATGTTATCCATCTTCCGTTGGTGCCAGTTGAACACCTCGAAAGGATATTGAATTTATTTATTTATCTTCTTTTTTTTCCATTTTTTTAAGAAAAGTATTTAATGGGCATTCAATATGTTATTTAATATTTTTAAAATTATGTTATTTAACATCTAGAAAAAGTAAAAAAAAATATATATATATATATAATAAATTTATGATGTGAGAGAAAGAATAGAAAAATAAAAAGAAATAATAAAATGAATAAAATTATGAGTGACTAATATTTCATTATTTTTTATTCAATAAAATGGATATTGGGTCGTACCAGTGGAGAATACATTAGGATGTGTCCCTTTTGATCAGAGCCTTGAGTAGGAATGGTGTTTGTACCCTGTACACAAAAACACACTACCAAGAAGTACCAATGGTGGTTGTACATATAATGATTTTTGGGACCTCCACAACATAGAACGTACCATCAGCTGACTCGGATCATACTCAGTTTTGTCAAAATGAGGCTCTAAATACCCATTTCAACAGCTCATTCATATCTTTCTCAAGCTCAACTTGTCAAATTGCCTATAAATAAACATAAAAAGATATTATGATGCATTTTTTCCACGACACTAGCCTCTCACCTAAATACCTAATTAATCCCAACGTGAGTGAACTATATCGATAAATTTAATTCATATCACATGATTAGGTGAATGTAATATGCTTAAGCTGAGAAAGTTATCTAAAATTGAAGATAACCATGTTAATTACTTACACATAACTTTTATCACTATTTTTCTTTTTGGTTCATCTTCTTATGCTTTGTTATTAATTGTACACAATTTTATATTTGAGTTACAAATTATGTCAATTAGTTAACTGGGTTACTTACAAAATAAGAACTTCCATCTGTAGTACCCTCACAAGAGGTATGTTACGTGGGGAAAGCATAGCTCACTTTTTATTACTCAACTAATTTTTCTCTCCCCAGCTTGATGTTTGACACATTATATATTTTTTTTCTGAATGGTTTGACACATTATATTATGCCTTCCTTTGTATAAAATTCATCGACTAGGAAATATTTTTAATAATGAATTCGATTATTAAAAAAAAGTTGGGTTATATTAATATGTTTGATTAGATTATTACAACGAGTGGAAAAGGGTATAATGAAATAGTTTGTGTTGCTTAAAAAGTATAACGAATTATAAGACAGAAGTCTTATCTTGAGGTTTCTCTCAAATTAAAGGCAAACACATATATTATAATACTATATGATTGTAGTAATTACTAAGTCAAATGAATGAATTTCTTTGGGCAAGGGAAATACAAAGAAAAGAGCACCCGATTCGGAAATTCGATTAGTGTGACAATCCCACACGCCAATCAGTTATAGATTATAATACTATATGAATGTAATAATTATTCGATCGAATAAATGAATTTCTTTAATTTGGGGAAGAGAAATACAAATAAAAGAACAACCAATTTGGAAATCCAATCAGTGATCCCCACACGCCAATAATATTGCTTGATGGTCGATTCTGGGCTTGCCAATGCCTAGTCCTTTCAAGCTAATCGTGATCATTATGTATTGCTTGCCTTGGACGCTTTGATGAGTTGAAGATTAAAACCGAACACATACAAAACCATTATGTGAGGATTAAAATGTGAATTTTACAATTAATTTCTTGCCCATAAGATCTTAAAAAACAAAGTGGTTGAAGTCAAACAACCGCGACATATATAAATAGTTTTTCTTTTATTTATTTATTTATTTTTAACTGAGGGAACCTAAGCCCAACTAACAATTAACGATGAGAAAGAAATTGATCTAGCAATGCATGTGCTAACAAGCCCTAAAGAAATAATATGAAGAGCAAAATTAAAACACGAAACATATTGACTTGGATACTAGACAATCTAAACTTTGCCATAACATCTGTCGATCGATTGGCTTCACAATAAATATGACTCCATTAATTGCAGAAACTACACCCTTATCTCTAAAGGCTGTTATATATTCTGGACTAAAAAGTAGCTATTAAACACCCTTGTCTAATTAAGAAATATATTGGCCTTAAGGAAATCTGATTCACAATAATGTTATAAAAACCGGTTGACAAGCAATATGAATTCCATGGAGGATTCCTAGAGTTCAATATGAAGAACCGAATCTTCCTCCAATCACGAAAAGTAAGCCAAAACTAACTAATACTTCTACTTTTTAAATTTTAATATAATATATTAATCAATATAAATAAAATAACATAATATGCATTTCATATATATAACATTAAAATAAAAGTTAAACGTTACTTATAACTACGTATTAAACCAATACAAAGCTTTTTGTCAAAGATATTAATATTATACGTATTAGGATTAAAATCTTACATACTAAAACTAACTATTATATTTTCTTTCTTTTATTTCTTTAAAATACAAAAAAGGTTTAAATATAGTTTGTTAGTAGTATTGCTTGAGTTTCTCTTTCTCTTGCCTGAACCCAAAATTCATCTGACTTTGTTTTACTTTAAATTTATTATAAAAAAGTTTTACTCGAAGAAGCCTCTGCATATTCCACATCGATAAAAATGGATTATGTGCTGGCTTTCAGCACTATTTTTTTAGGGGAAATATATATTAGTAGTATATTAAAAGTGTGTTATACACTTGTTTTTGGAACCAAGTGTTATACACAGTATTTTTTTCTTATCGGCATGTGTTATATATACACAGTAATACACTTATAGTACTCTGCAGCTATCTCAGATTCAAAGGTTTAGTTCATTACTTTGACAACTGAGGGAGTCCCGTCTATATTGGTAATGAAACTGCACTTCTCATACTATAAAGAAAACGACAAAGACAAACATGTGATGAGTATATTCGATGCCGAATGATCTATTACAGAATTTTTTAAACTAATTTTACAGGTTTAAGACCAGTTCTATAGAATAGGACTATTTTATGGTCTTTTATATCAATAAGTCGTGATTTTTATCGGTGAATATTTTTATGCAGTAGTTGACATGCGGTGTTAACTTACGAGACAAAATCGTACTATGATATAATAATAGTATCCCTATAGGAATATCATCATGATTGATTAATACCTGTAAAATATTTTGATTTTTTTTTTTTGTTAACATGTTTTGATTGATACGTACTGTAATTTTGTCCGTAAGATTTTTTTTTTTTAACAAGCCCGTGAGAATTGTTTATTAATTATTTTTCTTATTAGTTAATTTCTTAGATTATTAATTGATTTTACCTCGATATTTATAAACCGTAATGAATAAATCTGTCAAAAAAAAAATCTGTCAAATATTCCATGAGATAAAACACTCATTGATTACATAATCTAGGAAATTCCTCACGTTAATTTGACAAAATCTAGAAAGGTAAAAAACACCAGTAAAAAGTAATGATATGCGATTTTTAAAAAATTAAAGAGTTAATATGCAATATTGATTATTAACTGATATAAAAAATAACATTTAATTAATATAAAAAATAATATATTACAGTGTAACTTATGAATTTCATGTAGTGTTTTATACGTATCTAAGACAAACTCATTGCCGTATTCGATATGTAAGGAGTATTTGCGTCATATGTAGAATGTTGTATTATTACGATCTCATACACGCGCCGTGCTGTAAACAAAACAAATTGATTAAATCAGTGTGATGTGAAATTTAAAGGTGTAAAGTAGAAACAATCTAGAATCATCATATATCATGTATAAAATAATATTAACAAATTGATACATTTTCAAACTAATGGAAATGTATTCTTCTTAATTTCCTGTTCTCAATTTCTTAACTGGATATTATTGTTCAGTCCAAGATGCTGACACTGTTTGGAACTTGCGATCTTTTTAGGGATGATGAAATGGTAGGTGGACTTGTGGTACAACAAAAATTTGCCACATAGCTAGCAAGGCTGCATCTGTTGTGTGATAACCCATAATTAGGACAGTTTTCTTAGTATATAACTATTATATAAATTTTTGCTTCAAACATGCATTTGTCAAAGGATTTTTTTATCCATACAATCTTAATTGTTAAAATATTAGTGGAACGATTTGAATCTATAAATTTTTTCATCACTTTTTTTTTTTCCCTTTTACCCTCAGCCCCTTCCCTTCACCCTCCTACCTGCATTTATTACTGTTTTAAGTTATAAATAACATTAGGGAAATTAAAAGAGTATTTTAGTCATTTTAAATTTTCACTCACTTAGAAATTGCTTTATCAAATAGAAAATAGACTCACATATTTAGTGAACATAAATTTAATTTAATAACAATTAGTATATAAAAGCAAAGTGTCAGACAGTATGCAATATGTTGTTAACATCTTTCTCCTGTACATTGGCAACGTATTAGATAATATGTAATAAGTTCTTACTACATGACAACTCCAGAATGATAGTAGATTAGTAGTTTTAATTAAAATTTACTAATAATAAAAAATTTGTCAAAATATTTTACACTTCTGTTCAATTTAATATGTTATGTATGATAATATTTTATTTTTATAATAATTATTTTAAAAGTCATATGTGATATAACTTCTAAATTAATTAAAAAAATACAAAAGTCTTAGGATCAAATGTATTTATGTCCTTCAATTTTGGGGAAAAATTAGTTTTATTCCTATATATACTTTAAAAGTTATAATTTTAGCCATCGTATTTTTAATAATTGATAAATTCGATTTCTCTTAATGGAACTTAAAATATTAGGATGATAGACGAAATCCATCACTTATAAGAAAATATGAAGATTAAAATAATTATTTTTAAAGTATGAGAACAGAAATCAATTTTAACAAATTAAAAAAATTAACCAAAAACTGAATAATGTAAATCATCCAACTATGAGAATTAAATTAATAGAAATCTGTGGAACACTGTTGATCAGAAGAACACTGAAAGTCTGAAACCATCATATAATAATGCTATTATTACAAAGCTAGTTCATCACTTGGATTTGGGCTCCCTAAATTTGCATGCCAGGATTGCTGAGGCCACCTGATGGACCTGCCAGCTACCGCATTGCATTGTGGTTAGAGGAAAAACAAAAACCAAAAAACAAAACATTTCCGTTTGTTTTTGTTGAGAAGGGCCATAGAGCCCAAAGATTAGATTAAACAAAATGCAGCCTCGTTAATTAACGTTTTATTTTCAATTTAATGTATGATTAACTCTTTTTTTTTCAAGAGGTGAGTTAACTTATTTAATTGATATAGGTTTTTTCGAAATTTAATATGTGTGTGTATAATTTCAGATATATTTCAAAAGTTTATTTTATAGTGAGAACTTTGAAATCTTATAAAAAAAATATCTAAGTAAATTAATAAGTTTAAACTTATATATAAGTTAATGAAGTCAAGATTTTAAATATATAATATTAAAAATTACACTAGAAGCAATGTTAGTTTTTGTAATGTTAGTTTTTTAAATTATTTAAAAGTTGATATTAGTAATTGATTGGACTTACGAAGCAATTTTGATTTATTTATAATCGAATGTAAGTCTTTTCTGGAAGGCTAATCGAATTTAAGTCTAACGTGAATTAATTCTTAAAAATCCAACAAATAATCTATCCCTTTTATAGTAAGCCGCAAGATTATTATTTTTCTCTGATACATAGGTTTTTCAGTTTTTTATTTTCCATTTTTTCGATATATGAAACATGAAGCTTTTCAAAGCACGTGCAGCAGGGTAGTTCACCTAAGCCAATTTGGTATAAAAACTAATAATATCTTATTCGTGAGTCTACTAATAAATCCTTTGAATGGGTATTGTGTCTACATGAAATAATATGAACTGATATTAGATGTTAAATTTAATAAATTTATATATTTCCTTTAAAAAGTATATTATATATTTAATATTAAAAGTTATCTATAGACTAATTATATTGAAATTAGCTTTTATGAAATAAATGCAGAATACACATTTTATATAATTTAAAAATTAATCAATAATTTATCATAATATTTTTTGAAAATTTGTAACATATTATTTAAAGCACATGCAATTTTTTACTAACAAATTACATGTTTATGAATTTTTAAGTTGTTTAATAGTATATATTATCACCATGATAATATTCTATAGCTGATCTAAATTGATAAATTTAGTATTTATAAAAATATATATGAAAAGTATAATTAACCAAGAGCAACTTCTCAATATTTAATATAATCCTATATATGACAATTATATAGACTAATCTAATCCTATACCAAATAACTTCCTAATTTACAATATTTAATGTTAGAAGCCAAGCACAACACTTCAAAAGAGTATCATGTCTCACTCCGATTATCCGATATTTGACTTCTTCTAAAACAAATAGAAAGAAAAAACAAACTGGTCGAGATTAAGAAATAAAATAGAAGGTGGAGATGGCGACTGCGAAAAAGAATAGCAGCACATAAATAAGATATTATTAGGTACTGTTACTTTAATTATATAAACAATCAATATTTCTCACACTTGAAGGGCCACTAGTATGATTTAAATTATTTAATTCACTCAAATTTTAATGATTGTAATTTTTTTTAACTAAATAATTGTACAATTAACGTGTTAAAATCAAGATTAAATTATGTGAAATATTATCTAAGTTTGATTTTTGAATAAAATAATCATTAGTTAGATTTTACTAGTCTCTCTATTGATTTCCAAATTAGTCAACATCTTTTGTTACGAACAAAAGGTTATGAGAAAAAAAAATTCGTAAATTTTTAATGATCGAGGATGTAAAACAGAATTACAATGACGATGTATATACAAAAATCAATAATTTTTTTTCCATCGGACATAAAAATTACAACAAAAATAAACACCTTATTCCTTTTCATAAAGTTTTTTTTTTTTTTTTTTCCACAAGAACGACCAGAACGTGCAAAATACTTATTGACCTATTCCATATTTTTTTAATTATCTAGCAAATGTATTGATTGGTTATTCCATTTTAACCATTCATGATATAAGGACAATTAATTCTTGGTACATTCATTCCTGGAGAGTGGTAGCAGTTTGCTAAGTTCAGAAGTCAGAAAGAGTTTTGTATTGCAATCATTTTCTCATGGTAACTACTAACAACAACTACACTCAGTTTTCTGCCATCATTTTCTTCCTTTATGCATACATATTACATAATACTTGCAGTTTCAGTTTGATCGCATGTGACTCCGACTCTTCCATTCTTCCCCCCCTTCATTAATTTCCCCGTCTACCTACCAAACTTCTTATAGTAAGTAGCCTCTCTATTGCTTTACACCTCTTCATGTTTCATTCGTCTTGTTCTTCACCAACTTTTATTTATTTATATTACATAGCATCTTAATATGTTGAAGACTTGATTTTTTCCCCCCTCAGTTTTGGGTGCAGAAATTAAGGAGTAGACTAGAGAATATGGCTGTGACAGGTTCATCTTCTGGGCAGCCTCAATTCATTGCCAGCACCGGTGGTAGCCGGAGCTTCTCAAATGCGCCGTTGATTGAAAACTCAGATACTGATCAAATTGTTGTACCTGATGTGAGTTTGTTTTGCCATTTAATATAATTGTTCATCTAATGTTACTGGTTAACTTTGCATAATGTTCTTGTTTGCTTTATGGATTTGAAAAATTATTGTGTGGGACATAGACGAAAATTGCTTTATGTTTGAGATTAAGGTTTATTATTTCAAAGTGGGATGCTTTATTCTCAGTTTATATGCTAATGCTAAAGTAAATCTTGATTTTTTTTAGTTTGATTGATTTGCATATACGCATATGTTGCTGGGAATATGACATATGGAAAGTGGAAAGAGAGAATAAGACATAAAAGGGGCACAAAGTAAGCATTTGATTTGACTTGGACAAATTAATTTTAAGAGGAATCCTTGTTTATTGAGATTCAATTTGTAGAATTTTTTTTTCTCTTACTTTTCTCAGAAAATTATATAAAAGCAGTTCTCTATCGGATTGATTATATTTTTTTTCCCTCAATTTTATCAGAAAATTAAAAAAACTGTATCAAAAATATGACATAAAATGTGTTTTAAACTTTTCTTTTTGTCTGGTCTGGGTGTTGTAGTTACCAAAAACTAACGTCATTTTTTTTCTCTCTAGGATCACAAAAGACAACAGAGAGGAGTATGTTTTATAGTAAATTCGTAGATAAATTACTGTATAATCTGAGAGGACTACGTGTTTATAGTTCTGGTCAATTTTTATTTTTATATGACACTAACAAAAGTCGACAGTGTCATATGAAATTGATCGAAACTATAGATACATAGTAATAATATAATAATTTCTCCAATTTGTATGCCAATAGCTTAGGACAAGTTTGATTACTGATCCAGAGAGACAATTGATGTGATTTTCCACATTTCAATATATAGAAGTTATCAATTGTAACTATTACGGCTTTTAGCCTCCTAATGTCATAATCTGCTTGAGGAACCTGTTTCCAAACACACTGCTAGTAAACTTTCAAGTAATTATTTGACTCGTGACATGTCGAAAATAAAATAATTTTTCATTTGGCACTTTATTAAGTGAAAAAAAATATCAAGATTTATTTGGCACAACCTGAGTTAGTGATTTGATTGCAAAGTATACTTCTCTAACTCACATTCATTGCCATAGACTGAAGTTAACCAATATCCATCATATATGTATGTTTGTATTTTGCAGAGAACAAGCTGGAAAAACTTATTTGCATACATTGGGCCTGGATTTCTTGTTTCCATTGCATATATCGACCCAGGAAACTGTAAGATCACTTATTCATCACTTTCTTCTGAAATAAAAGGAAATATATTCCTGACATAGATATGCTTATTTTATTTTTCACAATGACTTGCAGTTGAGACAGATCTTCAATCAGGGGCACAATATAAATATGAGGTATGTATGGTATATATATTTTCATGTAGTTGCTTCAACTTGGATTTTCATTTTGTTTCTAATTTAGACAAGAGGTGTCTTGAACTGGTTTATGAAATTAAAGTATGTATGCGTTGGGTCACTTTACCAGATTCACATGGCATTTTTAAAAGCCACAAGCAATTATTTGTTATATTTGTGTTCTTACGAAATAGGTCCATATTTTGAGCTGGGACTGGTGGTTGTGTACTTCAGTTGTTTCTTATCGATGATTGCTTTGCACATTTAAATTTTGTCCTTGAATGCAATTAATCCATTTTCTATTGACAAATAGGTTATTATACACGTATGCTCTAGTCTTCCCATTTTTGTTTTGTCACATTTATACTTTCAGTTACTTTGGATCATATTGGTGGCGTCATGTGCTGCACTTCTAATTCAAACAATGGCAGCTAATCTTGGGGTTGTCACTGGTACTTGATTCAATAATCTCTTGTTTTTGACTGGATAAATTTGATCAGTATATACGAATGGCTGCTAACTTTCTTTATTTGTTATCAATTCTTCTAAATTCTATTTTCTGCTTGCAGGAATGCACCTAGCAGAGCATTGTAGAGCTGAATATTCTCGGGTGCCTAACTTTATCCTTTGGGTGATTGCTGAAATTGCCGTAGTGGCCTGTGACATTCCTGAAGGTATAGTATAAAGGCTAATTTAGCATTTTTGAACACTTGCTACTTATTTGTAAATGGTACATATCATGCATTTTTTTTTTTTCTAATGCTGATCTTAGTTGGCTGCTAAAAATGCTTTTGAAATATACAACAAACATGACAAATGAAAACATATACAATAATCATGACATTGAATAAATTCATGGAATTCTCCCCTCGCTCCCTACCACGATATGAGACGCATTTAGTACACCTAATAGAAATTTTTTGATCTGAGTTATTAGTACACTACTGTATGACAATTATGAAAGACATCACAAAATGGGCAAACTTCAAGTTCTGAAACACAAATCGTTAGTTACTTTTTTGGGTTTTCTTTAAATTTTAGAATATGTTTGGATAGAGAATTTTAATTGGGGAAAGTAATTTATCGGAGAATTTAAAATTATTTAATTTAAAATTCATTGTTTGAATATTTTTGTATGAATAATTTAAATTTTTGAAATTTTAAAACAGAATTTTAAATAACTAAAAATGTGGAATTTGAATTTCCTTCTAAAAGGTGAGAAATTGAAATTCTCTTCTTCTATATAACCTATAACCGCACCACTCTTTGTGCCGTCTTCATCGCCAGCGAGTACTTTGACCTCCGCTACTCCCACGACACCCATCTCATGCACCTCTCCGTGCATGAGGTTCAAAATTTTAAAAATGAAGAAATTCAATTTTTTTTATTCAAATACAAAATTTTGAAAATAAAAGAATTTTAATTGATGTATTTTAATTTCCCTGAATTTTAAATTTCCTGAAATTTTAAAATACTTCATCCATACATACTCTTATTTATTTTATCTTGACTTTCTGACCTGTATATATATACAGTAATTGGGACAGCCTTTGCATTGAACATGCTCTTCAACATACCAGTTTGGATTGGTGTTCTTCTGACAGGATTCAGTACATTGATCCTCTTAGCATTACAGCAATATGGGGTAGTTTTCTATATTCTCTCTAGTCCTCTTCCTCATGGTTACCTGACATACTTCTATTATTTGATCCTGAACAAATCAATGTTGACATTGCATTTTCTTTGTTGTTAAACAGGTTAGGAAACTTGAATTCTTCATTGCATTTCTAGTATTCACAATTGCTGGTTGCTTTATGGCTGAGCTTGGATATGCAAAGCCCGTGGCCAAAGAAGTTGTGACGGGTCTTTTTGTTCCAAAACTTCAGGGGCATGGTGCCACTGGTCTTGCAATTTCACTCCTTGGGGCAATGGTTATGCCGTGGGTGCCTCATGTCTTTTGCAGCCATTTCTTTTTCTGTCCTTTAATATGTAATGTGATCTAATGCTATGTTTCTTTATGCATTTGCTTCAGCCACAATCTCTTCCTCCACTCAGCGCTGGTGCTTTCCAGGAAAATACCGCGATCAGTTCGTGGAATCAAAGTAAACACTTAATCTCTTGTGTGCATGCATTAAAATACATTTCTAGTTATAATTTAATAAGTGATGTGATGTTGGCCTACTTAGGATATTGATATAATAAAATCAATGGATACGTGAGGCTTTCCAGATTACAATAGGTTATTCAATAGTATGGCTACTTCGTTCACAATGTTCCTCACTATAATTTTAATTGTCTTTGTCTAATATTAATGTCCTTATCTGACCAGTTGACTTTCATATATCATATATGCTTGTTGTTGCTGGTTTTAATTGCCTTATCTGACCCATTTACTTTCATATATCTTATTGTCCCTATTAGATAGGATCAACCTTACTTTTCCCCTAACAATTTAAGATGTCCTTATCTAAGGATTAAAAAATAAATAACACATAGGATTTAAGTAGAAGAAGAAAGTCAAACTCAAAAGATTATTACCTTTTAAGGATGGATGTCGATGGCAACTTTTATTGTATCGAGGTTGACTCAGTGGTAATTTTTTTTTTTTTCCTTGGACGGCTTCACCTAGATGGGAGAACCTCAAGATTTAAATAACACTTAAGTAATTTATTATTCTTAGTACGAAACTCCTAACACACACACTGAAAAAAAAAATAGTAAACACATACACACAACTAGTCTTTATAAAGATAACATTCACACACACAACTAACTTTTCTTAAAAAAATGTAAAATGAAATAAAATGAATAACACATGCACAACTAACCATATTTTGTGTCTTATTATAAGTCTTATTTATCTATCTATATATCTAATTATTAAAATTAATTATTATTAAGATTATATCATATATACTTGTTATAAAATTTGATTATTTTCGGTTATTATTATATTTAATGAGTTTTGAGTTTTTTTTTTCTTATTGTGAGACTGAAATTATTATCTATTTAATTGATATTGAATTTTGAAACCAAAAAATCTTTCAAAACTTGAAAACAAAAAATAAGTATGAATTCATACATACATGTGTTTCCTTCTTATAAAAATCAATTTTAGTTTTATGTATAAAACTAATAAATAAGTTTATAAAATGCATTATTTATTAAATGTTTATTAGTTAGAAGTTAAATATTTAAGTAATTAATTAAGGTAGTGTTTGATTAATTTATATTTAATTGTATTTGAGATGGAAATTTTAAAAATTGGTGTGGTCACACACCTCTACACTCTACCTTAATTCAAATATTTAACTTCTTTCGTCCCTTCAAACCAAATCCACCCTAATTACAAAAAAAAAAAAAAAAAAAAAAAAAAAAAAAAAAAAAAAAAAAAAAAAAAAAAAAAAAAAAAAAAAAAAAAAAAAACTCAGCCCTCCCTTGGGTCATTTCCTAGATCCGTCCTTGCACACGCACACATATGCACATAAATACACAGAGAAAGATAGACTCTACTGTTTCAACATATAATGTCACATGCTTTTAAAAGAGAAATATTGTTCAATTTGTAAAAATCCATAGTTTTTATCTTTTTCATTGTTAGGTCAGAGAGTATTGTGAAAGAATAAACTTATAAACTTATTGGAGACAGCACAAACAATGGTAAAGTTGTAACTTGATAATGCAATTGAAATTTTCTGATGTCCTATGCTATATTCTGATTGTGTATTTATTTTATGCTTACTGCAATAGTAAAGTCTTTAAGACAAAAGTACATGCATTAGACTTTGTATTTATGATGGGTAGATGAGCAATTAAGTGGATTGGTAGAAGTAACTTCAGTCTTGAACTTTGTGAGTGCTGGATAGTCTCTTTTGAGAGCATTTTAAGATTTTCTGTTTTTTGTGAATCTCTTGTGCCAACATAACTGATGTCATTGACTCCTTATTCAATTTTTTTTTTTTTTTTACAGGAGGCTTGCAGATTTTATATGATAGAAAGTGCCTTTGCTCTTACGGTGGCCTTCCTCATAAATATTTCCGTTATTTCTGTAAGTGGTGCAGTTTGCAATTCTTCAAATTTAAGTGCTGAAGATCAGAATAGCTGTCAGGATTTGGATTTGAACAAGGCCTCCTTTTTATTAAGAGTAAGTGACTCTACCATATGTGTTCTTATGTGACAAACACCATATGTACCTAGTTCTTCACATATCCTTTTTGCTGGAAAGTGTGCTAATAAAATCATTGATGATAATTTCTTATATGGACCACACACAGAATGTCTTGGGCAAATGGAGTTCAAAACTATTTGCAATTGCTTTACTTGCCTCAGGTCAAAGTTCTACTATAACAGGAACATATGCAGGGCAATATGTCATGCAGGTATACTGCTTCCCTCCTCAAATTAATACTTATTTATTTATTTGTTTGCATAAAAAAGAGTACTTTTGGTCATGTTCATTATAATGAATCCATAGATTAGTTTATATGATGTATCTTATCATATGATAGCCCACAATAACTCCTTACATGGTATTTTGTGATTTGAGTTTTCCATTAAAAAAATTTATGAAAGCAGAGTAAGTTGTTGTCCATTTTTGTACTTCCATATTCAATTATGAACCCGTATTATTGTATAAAGAGCTTTGAATGATGGTGATAGATATCCCTAATAATGACCACTCTTAGTATTGTTCATCTTAGGCCATTTCTACTTTTCATTTCCCCATAATTTCCATCTTATTTCAGGGATTTCTTGATTTGCGACTAAAGTCATGGATTCGGAATCTTCTAACTCGTTGCTTAGCCATTGTTCCTAGTTTGATTGTTGCACTCATTGGTGGCTCTGCTGGAGCTGGGGAGCTCATCATAATTGCATCGGTAAGAATACCTTTCCATTAGCTTCTCTCTATTATTGTAACCATATCATATTATCTTCTGCATTTCATATGAAAATTTGTTGGTAATAAAGTCAAAAAAGTTGTTCAAATTGTCATAAGTTCATGGAAGTTTCCCGTACTCATGTAATTTGAATACATGGCCTCCTATGCACTGTAGACACAATGATATCATTATTCATAACCCTTTGACCTTGAGGGTTTAATGTTGGCCAATTCTATTGAACACAAGATGGACCAAGTCATAGACAAAAGGCAACAATTTATTGGGACAAGCCCGAAATTTAAGAGATGCAACAACTCTGGTAGTCACAACTAAGCATAACTGCACTGGTGGGTATAAGTAGGATTGTAGGACCATTCATGCAGTTGCATCCAGTTACTTGTATTGATATGCACCATTTTTTTTGTTGAAAACAATTTTGCATACATGGCATCAATTTATAATTCCTGTTGGATTGTGTATTGGTACATCTTGTGCATCATATGCAGTTATCCGCCACTTGTGCTGGTGTGATCAATTTTGTATACATGACATCATTCTGTAATTTCTGTTAGATTGTGTATTGATAAATCTTGTGTATGATACAATTGACCTTGTGAGATTATCATTTGGGTTATTGCTGAAGTCCTTCTGTTTCTTCTGATCAGATGATCTTATCATTTGAGCTTCCTTTTGCTTTGATTCCACTCCTCAAGTTCACTAGCAGCAAAATCAAGATGGGAGAACATGTCAACTCAATCACGGTAATTTTTTTTGTGACAAGAAAATTGAAACTTGTTGCAAATAGTAAATTGATTGCCAACTTCACAAATGTTCTCAAAATATTTAGAATCATGGTCTGACATATGCTATTTGAAAGCAAGAAAGACACATTTACTGTTTACTTAATTTGACTGTGACATACAGTTTCTCCTACACTTCAATTAGCCATAATTCTTGAAGTTAATGATGGAAAAGGGTCCTATTGCTTCATGCTACAAAGTTGAGTCTTATGCATCTTGTCTGATATATGATTTTCTATATATAATTTAATTGCAGATCTCGGCTATTACTTGGGCCATTGGTTCCCTCATCATGGGCATAAATATATACTATTTATTGACTAGCTTTGTCAAATTGCTTCTGCACGTCCACTTAAAAATTGTTACTAAGGTGTTTCTTGGGATATTGGGATTTTCGGGTGTGGCATTATATATGGGAGGCATTGCGTATCTAGTGTTTCGCAAAAATAAAAAAAATACACACATTTTGGCATTTAGAACATCGGAAGAACAGCAAGTGGCAAATGAACAAGGTGATATATCAATGTATAGTCTGCCAAGAGAAGACATAGTAAGCATGCAATTGCCTCAAAAAAGAAGTCCGACAGATATTAATTGAGAAATATCTCTAAGATAGATTAACTAGATACAGTCCTAGTAAAGCTTTTATCAGGGATATATAATAAGATCCCATTTTATGTTAATTTCTAGAAATTGAACATATGCAAAGGGAACATTGCTCGGTGCAAATTAATTAGTACCAAGCACATCACCTCACATATATGTATAAAGTTACAATCAGTGCGAATGTAGAAAATGGGTGGGATCAATTGTAATCATATGGTAAAAACTATGCAACTATAGAGTTGTGTATCTTTGTGTGGGTAACATAAATTTTATATAAGATCACAAAGATCTCTTTGGAATATTGATGAGCAGGGCTTCTGGTATCACTTGGCTGGAATTGCTAAGGTTTTTTAATTATTCATTTAATGCTTATCTTAACAGCCTTTTTTTCTCTTCTAAAAAAAAACAGCCTTTTTCTTGGAATATGTGTGGAATCCCTGTTTTTATTTTTAAAATAGTGTGTGGAAGGACTGTGGTAGGCTTTTTTTTTTCGAAAATGGGTATTTTTTTTATAATTATCATTTGGGATATAATTTAAATAAATTACTAAATGAAGGTAAGTCGTAACATGTGTTACAACTTATAAGTTAGAAGTTGTAATGGGGGTAGAATTAACATTAATGTGCCAAATTATTAATTAACTTAATGATAATTATAAGAGTAAATTACACTCGCACCCTATGTGTTTTGTTCAAATTTCACCTAATACTCCTCCCTTTTTGCACATTACTTTTATCCTTCTATTAATATCGTTAACTAACGTCAATTGAAATATGTGAGCAGACAAAATTGCCTTTATATTTTAATTATAAAACCCAAATTATCCCCTCCTAATTCGTTTCAGAATTTAGGATTCACGTTTCATTTCTCTTTACCATTCGCAAGTGTTGACGAGTTCTCTTTTAGCGTCCAGGGGTACAAGTTCCTTTTTCTCTCACAACGTTCACGTTCCATTCCTCTTCACCGTTTGCAAGTTCTTCACCGTTCTTGTTCAAGTTCACGAATTATTCATTGTTCATCTTCCCGTTCACGAGTTCTCCACCATTCATCTTCCAGTTCACGACATTTAGACCTTGTATATATGTTACTTTTTAATTATATTTAATTTTGATTGTTTATTGTTGCCTATTTCTAAATGGGGTTTCAATGGGGGATCAATTTGAGATCACTTATTGTAACATCCCGGGCGCTGACGAGGGCGGGGAGTGATCGCCGGTGCAGTGAGGCACGGACAAGGAGCGGCTCCTGGCAGGCTTCCAGCGGGAGGGGTACATGAATGAATCGAATACACACCCGAACGAGAGGGATCCAGAGGCTGTGCAGGTATGGGACTGTACAGTTGAGGATAACTTAAAGGATTTAATAGGTAC
>PYAF01000710.1:54414-72613 GCA_007407185.1 Glycine tomentella | reverse complement strand
GGGGGGGGGGGGGGGGGGGGGGGGGGGATAGATACCACCAGAATATTAAGTTAAAGCATAAGAAGTAATGAAAACAGGGCTTTATTCATAACAAAATTTCAAAGCATCTAAAATATATAATAGAGGTACTTGCATAAAAGAGTCATACTGAGTAGACCCACAGGTTAAGATTACACAAAACTAATGACCAGTTATTTGGGCCGATAAAAAGCACAACAGTAAATTTATTATTAAGTAGGAGTAATGGCATCTATTAGAAGTATTATTGTTTAATGAAGGAATAAATATTTAGACAAAACAAGAGATCCTTCACTCTTACGAGATCTCTTTCGGTATGTTTGGATGTGAGATTTTGGAGGGAAAGGGAAAGGAATGCAAATTTTTTAATTTTAAATTAAGAGTTATGCAATGTTTATAAAAAATAAACAAAAGACTGATATGCTAATCTATTATATTATTTATTCCATTTTAAAAAAGTTATCAAATTAGAAAATACTAAGCATTTATGTCCTGCAAGACCAGATTATACTTACATGTCTGATGCTTGTGCAAGCTTCTGATGTGCAAGTCCTTCCTGATAGCAGCATATCAGCATGCATGAATTAAATTTATAATACAATATCATACTACATACACATGCACACACTCAAGTACAGACAATAATTAAATAATCATTTAAGCTTTCTATTCACCTCATCTAATGAAACAGCAACAGTAGCACATACATGTGACACATGTACATACAATCATTAAATAAGCATCAAAACATGATACTTACCTCATCTATGAAACATCATCAGCAACACACAAACACACGGTAATCAAATAAGCATCAAAGCTTTATGCTCACCTCATCTAACAAAACATCAACAGTAACTGGTTCCCAGCGCTGTCTTTTGAGGTTCAACACTTCAACATCACCATCGGCATACAAAATCTATTGAAAAGCAATTCAAAATATTAACAACTATAATTATCAAACTTATTCAATGGTTTTAAACAGGTCTCACACATGGATAATTTTATTTTAAATAATTGTGCACAACAGTGAAAAAATGAGAATATAAGAGTAATAACATTTTCCTTTCAACACTCTGGTTAGGCAGTAAGTATTACAGTTCAGTAGCCAGAAGTTTTAAATTCCATCTCTTCTGTTTTCATCTACCTTAGAAAATTAGTGCTAAAGTTGGGAAACCATCAAAAGGAAATATTAGGACCTATTTGGTTTGACAAAATGTTTATGATTTTTATTTCCTATACAAATCTTTGAAAACAGAAAATAAAGTGAAAAAAAAGTAACATTTTGTAATTAATAGTAAAAACAAGTAATGAGAACAGAAAATATTGTTTTAAAAACCAGGCCCCTACACCTACTTTCATGAGGACAAACCAGGCACTTTAATAAATAAAAATCCATGTTTTTCAATAGTTGAAGCCTTAAACTAAGTTGTACTTAAAGCTTACTACAGGATTAGTAAGATTGAAAATAAGAATGGTTAAAAAGGTCATATGTCACCAAAATATTATCAGAGTTAATGCTACTGTTTGCTACACAAGGACTACAATATCTTCAATCAGCATGTTACATGGTTTTGATTTAAAGAATAGCATACATAATGCATTCCAAATAAGTAAGTAGCAACACATAAAGCCTACATATGCAAAGATGCAAGAATGAATACTAGAGCTAAAAAGCCGCATAAATTTTTTAAAATAACAAGATCAGCGACAGCCATCTCACCTTGTGCTTTCCTTTGATAGGATCATAAGAATCAATAACACCTTCATAAAACCTGAAGTAAAGAATTACAGACAGAATTACTGGATTAAATAAAGCAAGCAACAACACTGCACACACACTGAAACTAAAATTATGAAACAAGATAAAAATTTAGTAGGTTTAGGGAAGATGCTAAATAACAACCTACTGATATCTTTTAAGAGAAAAAACTTCCACAACATAGCATTTAGCTGTAAAGCTAAAGTTAAAAAACAACCTGCTTTGAATTCTTTATTTAAATCACATAGCATGTTTCTTAATTCAAATGTTCTAACCCAATCCAATAGGCCAACCTAGAGAAAAGAGATGGTAGATGACCATAATCTCCACTCTATTTTCAAAAGCACATGCAACTATCTTACAAACCTACTGAATCAGTTTGCAAGACATGGAAGGTTGTTTTGAAATCTAAAAATTCAAAAAGAATCCTTTACAATTAATTTTTTTTAAACAACCCCCACCAAAATATATAAAAAAAAAAAAAAATATTGCACATGACAACTCTATTAAGTATTGACAGAGGAAATCCACATCATAAAAAGATGGCTCATGGTAAACCTTCATCCTCCATTTTTATGTGTCTGATTCTGAACCCAACTATGACTTGTAATAAAATTTCCTCTAAATATAAGTATTGTCCTAAACCCATAGTTCATAAGCATGAACCAATATTATGTTAGAGCCAAGATGGTTTAGCAAAACTATTTCACAAAAGCTTTCAAGAGGAAGAAAAACCCACTTTTGTTTTTTTTTTTTTCCTCCCTTTTCCCTTCCACATCATAGGGTCTAATGTAGATAAGGCTATAGTATACTTGCTTAGAAATTGGAAATAGAGGACTGCAGAGATAGAAATAGGTTACAAAATATGATACTGAGATACTTACATCTTATCCTTCGGCCACCAGACCTTGATCCTTCTACCAACCAATGAGTTACCATCATCACAAGTTTCAGATGCCTGAAGAAAAAAAGTACAGAAAACAGTAATTTATTGAGAGAGAAAAAAAGTTAATAGGGTAGAAATTAGGAGGAAAAATTAATAGAAGAGGAAATTTACAGCAAACAAACAACATTGAGAACAAGAATCTAATTCAAACTGTTGTCAAAAGCTTTAAATGTTATGCTAAATATTACTAATTTAGAGTTTAGACCACTATTGCTATGTAGTAGCGAGGAGAGTAGAGTACAATTTTTACAATAGATATCAGTCAATGAGACATGATCAGATATAAATTTTTAATTAAGAAATGAAATGCAGCAATAGGAACACAATATACTGCCATTAGACTTTCCAAGGCATATCATCTTGTTTGCATAATTAGTACATAGTCTTAAAGAGTATCACACATTAAGTACCTTCCAGCATAAACCAATGAAATTTAATGGGGTTTTATTGGAAAAAACTGAAATTTCAATAACTCCAATGATTTAAAATGCATACCTCTACACTCGCAGTAATGTGTCTTCTCCTCAACCTTGCTTGTGGAGTTTCCTTGACACCACCTAACATTTTACTAGCAGATTCTACAATCAGCTCCTAAAAAGTGGAGACATCAACCGCAAAAAACAAAATATGTGAGGTTTTACTAATATATCGTGATGTTCTGGAGGATTGTTAAAAGGTAATTGCTGTACCTTCACAGCTGATGATTTGTTGAGACCCTTATTAGGAGTAGCATTAAGCCTCCTCCTTTTCATAACATCTGTTTGAACTGAGGATCTGCTCTCTTCTATATTTTCTAGCTCAACATTCACAGATGACTTGTGTTTCCCCACATCTCCACAAGAAGCGCTAGGTTCCCTCTTAGCAACTGATTCTGGAGCCACAAGTTTCCCATCAACCCTTACAGAAAATTTGATTTTCCTAATGGTTTTTACTTCAGAATCCTTCCTTACTTCAGTTTCCTTTTCCAAACTAACTGTGGGGGAATCCAAAGAAGTTTTCTCAAGAAGAGCATTCATGTTGTCTTCCTTTAACATTGACACAGAATTGGATTGAACATCTTGATTCTCAGTGTTATTTATTTTCCTTGGCTGGTCGAGTTTGATGTGACGTCCATCCGGAATGTTATTATTTACAGGAGCAGCATCTGTATTCTCATCAGCTTTAGGTTTAGAAGCTAAAGCTTCATGACCTTCACTTGTATCATTAGCTGGAAAATCACTGCCAGTATTTTGAGTCCTTCTGGATTGGGCAGCTTTTGCTATTTTCTCACTTTTCTGCATAGAAACTAAAGTTTCACTTACAGTTTTAGGCATTCTATGCAACTTGTCCTTTCTGGAAGTAGGTTTTTCAGAAGATGGATAAGGAGAGCTGCAATTGCGAGCCTTTCTGGATTGAGCTGATTTCCCAGGTTTTGTTTCCCGAGAAATCCATGAGTGATCATAGCCTTCCTCTGCATTCATTAAAGAATTAGGCTTACGGCCCCTCTTCCTTGGCACAGTATTCAACTGCGTTTCTGATTTTGGTTCCTGAACAGACTCTAAATTGTCAGTTTCCAAATTGGCTTTCGCACTTCCTCTTTTGGAGTTCTTAGTTATTTCAGAATGTGGTCTCCTATTTGAACCAGATATTTTTATTGCTTCACCATCCATAGTAGAAGTACCACTTCTTCTGTTTGACTTTGTATCATCCAAAATTTGGACATCTCTCTCACCAGTAATATCCAGTTCATGCCCCTTGGTTTCCTGATTAAGAATTAAGTTAAAAGTTTAATACTGCATTCATATTGACAGCTGCTTTTAACTAAGCAAGTGTTGTAATTGTATTTAAAGGAAAATTTAATAATCAAATAACTCGTTGAGAAGGGAAGAAGATAATTTACATCACACAGTTGTTCCTCTGCATCTTTAGGAACATTAAGTTTGTTCTCAGCTTCCTGAACCTGAAGCATTGCAACACAACCAATCCTAACTTAATCTAGCTCAAAGACTAAAATCATGAAACAACAAGTTGCAAATAATAACAAAAAATATGAAGATATCAATGTAATAGTGAAAGACACCATCCATAATCAAATAACTCATTGAGAAGGGCAGAAGATAGTTTACATCACATGGTTGTTCCTCTGCATCTTTAGGAGCATCAAGTTTGTTCTCAGCTTCCAAAACCTGAAGCATTGCAACACAACCAATCCTAACTTCAATCTAGCTCAAAGATTACAATCATGTAACAACTTGTAGCAAATAACGATAAAAAAAATGAAGATAACAATGTAATAGTGAAAGACACCATCCATAATCAAATAACTCATTGACAACTGAGAAGGGCAAAAGATAATTTACATCACTTGGTTGTTCCTCTGCATCTTTAGGAGCATCAAGCTTGTTCTGAGCTTCCTGAACCTGAAGCATTGCAACACAACCAATCCTAACTTCAATCTAGCTCAAATACTAAAATCAAGTAAAAACTTGTTGCAAATAATAACAAACAAAAGATATGAAGATATCAATATAATAGTGAGAGACGCCATCCATAATCAAATAACTCATTGAGAAGGGCAGAAGATAATTTACATCACATGGTTGTTCCTCTGCCTCTTTAGAAACATCAAACTTGTTCTGAGCTTCCTGAACCTGAAGCATTGCAACACAACAAATCCTAACTTCAATGTAATTCAAAGACAAAAATCAAGTAACAACTTGTAGCAAATAACAAAAAATATGAAGATATCAATGTAATAGTGAAAGGAACCATTTATAATCAAATAACTCATTGAGAGGGGAAAAAGATAATTTACATCACACGCTTGTTCCTCTGCATCTTTATGAACATCAAGCTTGTTCTCGGCTTCCTGAACCTGAAGCATTGCAACACAACCAATCTTAACTTCAATCTAGCTCAAAGACTAAAATCAAGTGACAACTTGTTGCAAATAACAATAAAAAATATGAAGATGTCAATGTAATAGTGATAGGCACCATCCATATCCCCCAACCCCTTATAACAGAACTAGAGTGTTATTACATATGGAAACAGCTTGAGTGAACAACAACATATTGATGGTAAATTACTGGTTTATTAGCAATCAGCAAGAGTGGTTATTTTTCTCTGCTGGAATTTGATCAGAGCTTCCTCCTTGAATGGAACACAGGTGACATAGTTGACAGCTGTTCATTTCCTACTCGAGTTTTTAGTATGCCTATGCTTTTTGGGCATGTTTTAAGAAGGAGAACCAGTCTGCTTATGATTTGAAATATTTTTAGAAAACCTCTAACATACAAAAGACAGCAACAGTCAAGGTTCTAGAGAACTTTCAGAAGTCAGCTAAATTGTTCCATGGTTTCCAATATGCAGCAAAATTAATACTAAGCAAGAATATCACATATTAGCTATAACAGATTATCTGATAGAGTGCTACAAGTAAAACGCACCACTGTCTTCTTAGCACCATTTGAATCATCACATTGAGGGGATTCAGATTGGTTCTGGCAAATATCAGTGAGTATCTGTGCATACTCATTTAGCGCTCTGCCTGAGGACTCCACCGCCTTTATGAGATAAGGCTTGAGATTAACAGCACAGTTGCTAATTACTTTCTGCCCCAATGACCAAGACATAGGTGAAATAGTCTGGGAAAATAAATCAAACTAGATTGTAAGTTACATAAAAGAACATGAAATAACAAATAAGCAAATAAATAAAAGAAACAAAAAGATAAGAGATCGACATAATGCAAAGCATGTTACCTGGTTTTCATTCCCTACGCTATCCAACAGAGGTCTAAGAAGAGCTGGGGAAATTTGTTCAATTTCTTGCAAAATCAGGGTCATTATTGATTCCACTGAATGAATTGCATTACGGGGATGGTCTGACCTTTAAATTGAGCAAATACTTTAAGTAATTAATAATTCTAGAAGTGAATGAAAACTTAAAGGTGGGAAAAGTAAAAGAAAAAGGCAATCAACTTTTGCTTTTGTAGCAAGCAATCTGCATTTTCATCAGCATTTATTAATGTAAAACAACTACCCAATGTTTCATCTATGATCTACTAGTCATTTGCAAAAGGAAAATGCAAATGAAACCCTGATTTCCTTCATTACACTACTTCATTCTTGAATACGTACAACACAAAATAATTCACAAAAAAATTGCTTCATCTTCAGAAGCACCTCAAGTAAATTGATAGGAGAACTGAAAAACAGAGCCATGTTTTACTGAAAGTATTCACTCAAATTTCTTCTCTTTCTACTGATACTAAGGTGATATTAGTATCAGAGGGAGACTGGTACAAGAACTGATGCAAACGCTCAGCCAAACAATATTCCTCTTATTGCTTGGGTCTGCTTCCTCCCCTTGCTCCTCACACTTGTAGCTTGCTCACCCCTTCCTCCTATTGCTTTCATTGGATATTTGCAACTGATTCTATTCATTGCAGTTTAAATATGCTGATGGTTATCTCTACTATTTTCCTCATTGCCCACGTGAAACCCAATGCCCTGCTTCCTAACACACATCCTAGCAATGGGAGGATGTCGAACATATATTTTCTAGAATTTCAATCAGGACAGCACGCAGATAAACTGACACGTGATTAAAATTTAAATATGATCCTCTAGTTGTGATCAACTACAACATGCTTCACCAAAAATGCAGAACTGTTTAAATGTCAATTATTTCAGCAGACCTCAAATATACACTTAGAAGAAATAGACAAGAAACTTATAAGTTGGGTGCAGGAAGAAATAGAGTTAATGTTACTTTGTTAAATAAGTAATTGAAAATAAAGAAACATATAAAAGTTTGGAACAGGAAGAAACAGATAAGAGAGACAAGTTAAGGCTCTAACCTTATAAATCTCAAGAAATGCTGAAACATTTCAATAACCAGGTCATTACACTCAAGGTCCAGCATCACCAAGCATAATCTGACTTTATTGACATTATCAAGTATGGTAAGTGCTTTTTCATAGCCACGGCCAGATATGTGAGACAATTTCTCAAAAGATGCCACAGTGAGCTTGAAAATTTCCTGTTCACCGTGAAATGAAATGCTATATTAAAATTTGAACAAGAAAAACTATGTTAACAAAAAAGCGTTAACATTATTTATAGTATACACTTTATAGTATACTTGGATAATTTAATAAAAAAATACAAATACATCCAACTAAAATTTGTACCTTCATTTGTTCATCATCATAAGGGACATCTGGTGCAGTGATTCTTGTAATCTCATTGATGCAAGATGTAACTGAAATCTTAACATCCTCATCTGTGTGCCTCAAAAGTTCATCGGAAATCAATGCCTTCATTGAAGGCACAAGTGATTCTTGAATTGGCTTAGTTGGTTCTTGCTCCAGGGTTGACAATAGCAGCTCCAATTTCTAAAAGTTAGAAAACCAAAAATAAAAAGTCAAGAGTTCAATCAAGCTTGGAACGCCTGTTGTAAGTTGTAACAATGTTGTTAAACTCTGTTCCAAAATTCATAAGCAGCGCTTAAATACATGGGGAAAACTCCCAATTTATGTTGTTACAAGAGTTTAACCTGATATTCCACTTTATCTTTTCAACTCAAGTGATGGAATAAACAAAACCCTTTCTAAATATCCATATTTCAGAGCGCAATTTGTGAGCATGTGTCAAATATCAAAGCATTCAGAGGGAACCTGGGCAAAATGTCGTTAGTATTAACTATTAATTCTATCAAGCACCAAAGTGGCTTATAAAGATGGACCTGACAGTCACTCTATTCAACCAATGATTCAGAAATTGGAAAAGGGATTTTCAGGCACACACCTCATTAGACAAGTCAATAGAGCCACAGGGACCCAAAGAGACTCAAACTCAGAAAATTCAAAAAAAAAAATCAAAACTTGAAGGCTACAGAAAAAATGGAAGACATGTTAGACCATGAGAATGATCAAAGTAACAATTGTTTACACATTCTCTATGGTAAAACTCAAAAATTTGGGCGTCCCAATCCATTTGAGGTCAGAAATACCAAACATAAAAATAAATAACTGTATCACAGAATGGTTGTGAAGAAAACATATATCTACAATTCTACACCAAACATAAGAAATTACAGACAGCAACAAATCTGTTAAACAAATTATCATCTAACTGATAGAAATTCATGATCAAATTCAGAAGACAGCAGAATTCATGACACAAAAATCCAGCCGAGAGATACACATGCATATGAAAAACAGAGGAAACACAAGATGAGAGATTACATCAAGGAGTTGAAGAAGCTTGTGAACCGAAGAGCACTTGAGGAGCTTCCTCCCCACATGTCTAAGCCTCTTTGCTGTGCTCCTTTCTGTCTCTGTCAAATCATTAGCAGAAGCCATTTTTGTGCCTCAAGCTCTGCACATTCGCACTCTAAAAAAACCCGTGTTTTATAGCCCTAACTCGAACACTCACTCTCGCTGCAAACAACTCAGTGGACCCAAATTCAAGGGCTTAAGGCCAAATGATGCGCATGCAACCAGACACACACAAAAATCATCACTTTCAGAAACCGTCAATGATTTATTAATTTCATACATCATTCAGTTTGTTTCTGGGTTGGAAATCAACACTGTACTAGGATTACTTTTTGTTTTTTTCCTTTTATTTGATTTTGATTACCTTTTAAAAGGGTCATTTTATTCTTCCTCATTGGCGCTTTAATGCCTGTTTTTGAGCGTTGAGGACAGTGCTGATGAACTGAGTTTCGGTAATGTTCTTGCTGCAATTACCATTATACCACTTGCTCACTATTTTTTTTTTTTGAATTAAAGTATTCAACTCCAACGCTTATGTGTCACTGACACACACTTGCATACAGCATACCGGAGCTGGTTTTGGTCATTGACACTTGTCTATCACTCTGCAGAGTAGACTTAGTGTGATTGAACTTTGGACAACACCTAAGAATTTATTCTATTTCTTAAAATAAGGTGGTTTCATAAATAAAAACAGAAACAGATATTTATTGTTTTACCTTAAAAATAATTGATTTTTCTCATTGTAAATCTAATTCAAACACATTATACAATAATTTAAATTATTATTGAGTTGTGCAAACGATTTGTCTTGTGTATCTGTATCCTTCACTCAATTAAAATTTTTTCATACTTTTGGCTATAAAAAAATACAATTAAGTTAAAATTCAATCACTTTCATTATACAATACTAACAGTAATTTCTAATTGATTAATAATGTTAAAATCTTTATAACAATAATGCATGAAAATTAAACTTAACATTTTATATAGCCAAGATTTGGAAAAACTTAATTTAAGACAAATTTCCATTACACACCTCAATGGAAATTGTAGCTATCAACAAAATGGACTAATAGACACTAATGACTAAACAAGGTTTGTTAGCATGTGTAAGTAGCACATAAGAGTCATGCAATGTAAGTGTTTGATAGAACTGGACCAGAATACAAGGAAGAAGAAACTAAATTGTATTTATTAACAAGCAGTTACAACAGATTTGAGTGAATTCGA
Organism: Glycine tomentella; assembly: GCA_007407185.1. Taxonomy (NCBI): domain Eukaryota; kingdom Viridiplantae; phylum Streptophyta; class Magnoliopsida; order Fabales; family Fabaceae; genus Glycine; species Glycine tomentella. Next base: position 62,389 of record PYAF01000710.1, on the reverse strand, counting down.
GGTACTCAACCTCCTACTAGTATATTCCTGACCCTTCTCCTCTCTTTCTCCTCTATTTATATCATTATCTCTTAGTAACTAACTGGCAGTTGTTTCAGTTAGTTAACTAACACTCAGTTACTACTTAACAGCTTATAACAGAGCCACTACTTAGTTTTTCTTCTATTATACACCTGACCCCATCTATTCTTATATTTATCAATACCCTCCCTTCAAGATGGACCTTGTCCCCAAGGTCCAAGTGAGAAAAAAATATTGTTGATCTCCTCCCAACTCTCCCAGCTATCTTCATGATGTGGAAGTCCTTGCCATTTAATGAGCACCTCCTGCTTCCCTCCTTCTATTATTCTTGTTTTCATAATCTGCTCTGCTTGTACTTGCAGTTCTAAATTCTCATTCAAAGCCTTAGGTAAGGGCTGAATCAAACAAGTCGGTTTAACAGCTTTCTTAAGCAAAGATACATGGAATACAGGATGAATTCTGCTATCCTCTGGTAGTTCCAGCTTATAAGCTACTTCTTCTATCTTCTAAATCACTTTATAAGGACCATAGAACCTTGGGCTTAATTTCTCATTTGGCTTCTTTGCCAAAGACTTCATTCTATAGGGCTGTAATTTTAAAAATGCCCAATCCCCTACTTGAAATTCTAATTCTCTTCTATGTTTATCAGCATACTTTTTCATCTGTTCTTGAGCTTTTACCAAATTCATCTTCAATTCCTGAATTAGCTCATCTCTGTCTCTGCTCAGATTATTAATATCTTCTAACTTAGAAGGTAAATATGTTCCTTTAATTAACAATGGAGGTTCTTGTCCATACAAAGCTGTGAAAGGGGATATCTTTGTTGATCTGTTATAATTAGTATTAAACCAAAACTCAGCCCAAACTAACATATCAGGCCACTGTTTTGGCTTAGTACCAGTCAAGCACCTTAAGTAAACTTCCAGGCATCTGTTCATTACTTCTGTCTGCCCATCAGTTTGAGGATGGTATGCAGTACTCATCTTCAGTTGTGTGCCTACTTGCTTGAACAACTCCTTCCAAAACTGACTCATGAACAAGTTGTCCCTGTCTGAAACTATAGAATTTGGAAACCCATGTAATCTGACCACTTCCTTTATGAACACATCAGCAATTTCCTTGGCAGTATAAGGATGAGACAGTGCTAAAAAATGAGCATATTTTGTCAATCTATCCACTACTACTAAAATAGTATCCTTGCCTTGGGCCTTAGGCAAGCTGCCAATGAAATCTAAAGATATATCAGTCCAAACCTTAGTAGGGACAGGTAAAGGCTGTAATAGCCCTGTTGGAGCTAAAGTGCTTGACTTATTTCTCTGACAGATTTCACACTCAGCCACATATTGTCTCACATCCTTCTTCATACCATGCCAAAACACTACACTAGCTACCCTTTTCAAGGTCTTAAAGGATCCAGAATGTCCTCCTACAGGTGAATCATGTAGCTCCTTCAAAATTACAGGAATTCTAGATGAATTCCTAGCCAATACCAATTTGTCCTTGTAATACAATCTCCCCCCTTTTATAGCATATCCTGTCTTCTCCATTGTTTTAGTTAACAACCCTTTGTATACTTCAAAAACTTGCTTATCATTCTGCAACTCCTTCTCCCAATCCACCCATTCCTCCTGCTACACCACTGAAATGGCAGTGAAAGCAAATTGTCTTGAAAGGGCATCAGCTACCACATTCTCCCTTGCAGGCCTATATTGGATTTCAAATTCATATCCAATCAACTTAGTGGCCCATTTAAACTAGTCTTCATTCAAAAGCTTATGTTCATTCAGAAATTTTAAACTTTTATGATCTATTTTAATTATAAATTTCCTTCCTAGCAAGTAATGCCTCCACCTCTTGACTGCCAGCACCACAACCATTAATTCCCTTTCATACATTGACTTGAGTTGACTTCTTTCTGACAAAGCTTTGCTCCAAAATGCTAGGGGTTTTCCTTTTTGCAGTAACACTACCCCTAGTCCAGTTCCAGATGCATCTGTTTCTAACACAAACAGTTTAGAGAAATCTGGAACTTTTAAAATAGACAGTTATTTCATGGCTGCCTTTAATTGTTCAAAAGCAGCATCAGCCTCCTCTCCCCCCTTGAAAGCATTTTTCTTTAATAAAGCATTTAATGGTTGGGCTATCCTCCCATAATTCTTAACAAATCTTCTATAATATCCTGTCAGCCCCAAAACCCTTTCAGCCCCTTAACATCTTTAGGTTTAGGCCACTTTGACATTGCTTCCAACTTGCTTTGATTAGCTTCCACCCCTCTACCAAAAATAATATGCCCTAAATATTCCAATGATCTTTGCCCAAAACTGCATTTTTTTTCTATTCACATATAACTCCTGTTGCTGTAACACTTGCAACACAGCTCTAACATTCATATTATGTGCTTCCAAACTATCACTATATATCAGAATGTCATCAAAGAACACCAATACAAATTGCCTTAAAAATGGTCTCATTACCTCATTCATAAGAGCTTGGAAAGTTTCAGGAGCATTGGTTAGCCCAAAAGGCATAACCAAGAACTCATAATGTCCTTCATGGGTCGTAAAAGTTGTTTTCTGCACATCCTCTTCTTTCATTCTAATTTGGTGATATCCAGCCTTGAGGTCCAGTTTGGAAAACCACTCAGCCCCCCCCCCCAATTTCATCCAACAATTCTTCTATTATGGGCATAGGAAACTTATCAGGTACAGTGATTTTGTTCAGAACTCTGTAATCAACACAGAACCTCCAGCTTCCATCTTTTTTCTTCACCAAAATTATAGGACTAGCATAGGGACTAATGCTTGTCCTAATAATCCCTGCTGCCAACATATCCCTCACCAACTTCTTTATTTCATCTTTCTAATAATAGGGATATTTATAGGGTCTCAAATTAGGTATCTTATTCCCAGGCTGAATGTTAATACAATGATCTTTACTTCTATGAGGTGGTAAACTGTGAGGTGCCTGGAAAATCACACTGAATTACTCCAATGTTTCCACTATAGAGACAGGAATCTGCCCTCTTTCTTCTTTAATTTCTACAGCTTTCAATTCTACCAAGAAGCCTTAATCTTCCTTCAACAACACCCCCTGAATAGCTTTCAAACTGATGGCAACCCTAATTAACTCTGGTTCAGTCTTCAAGCTTACTTCCTTATCTTCTACCTTAACAGTCAATGTTAGTTTTTCAAAATTAGCTCTTACCTCCCCCAAACTAGCCAGCCATTCCACTCCTAACACCAAGTCTGCCCCACCTAACTCAAATAGATAACAATCCTGCATAATTTCCAATCCTGGCATCTTAATTACTAAGCTTTTACACAATCTTTGACACCTCACCTTGTGTCCATCACCCACTTCTACAAAATATAGGTTAGTTTTGGTCACCTCCAATTTCAATTCCTTCACCAACTGTGTTGAAATAAAATTGTGGGTAGCTCCACAATCTATCAAGATCACCACCCTTCTACCCTTCAGCTTGCCCCACAATTTGAGGGATCTCTTTGTGGTAAATCCCTCAATGTTGTGCAAACATAGTTGATACAACTCTTCCCTTTCTTCAACTGCCTTTTCTTCTTGCAATTCCTCTTCCTACTCTTCCTCCATCACCATCAATCTTAATTGCTTGTTTTTACACATATGTGTAGGGTGGTACTTCTCTTCACATGTGAAACACTCCCCCTTCCTCATCTTCTCATTTACCTCTACTGGTGATAGCTTGTGAAATGTTCTTTTTCCTCTCCAACCCTCACTGCCAGCTTTAGTTGCCATTCCAGACTCAGCCCCCTTCCCTCCTACATTGGATCCATCCCTCCAATTCTTTTGACCCCAAAAACTAAGCTTCTGTACAAATAACCCCTTCCTATTATTTCTTGGCATTTTGGCCAAGACTCTTATTTTTTCTTCCACCTGTCTTGCCTTGCCCATAACATCCATTAAATTTCTTAGGTAATGCAACCTCACCTCTGCACTTATTTCTTCTTTCAGACCTTTCAAGAAAACTTCCACCAAAAACACCTCATCCAACCCCTTCACTGTACCTACCTGCTTCTCAAATTGGCCTACAAAATCCTGCACTGTCTCTTCTTGTTTCAAAGTTAATAAAGTCTGAAATGGACTTCCCACCATGGATCCTTGGAATCGTTGGGTGATTGCCGCGACAAACCCTTCCCAAGATTGGTTCGGGTTGCGTTGTTCCCACCATTGGAGCCATCCTAGAGCCTCGCCCTCTAAAGCGACCAGAACCACCTCCATTCACTCTTCATCAACTACTTCCTGCAACCTGAAGTATCGCTCCACTCTGGTCAGCCACCCAAACACGTCCTCCCCTCCAAAAATCGGCATCTCCATGCTTCTCCATCGCGACCCACACTCACAATCATTCATTCGCACTTTCTTGTTGGGTTCATCGTCGCGTGTGTCGCCTGTCATCGCGGGGTTCTCCAACGCCATGGCTAATTGCTGCACCATAGCTTCCATTGAACCAAATCGCGATTCTAGCAATTCGCGAGTATCGTCAATCGCCTTCTCCATTGCGTCGATCCTGGTTTCCATTTTGTTGTTGCTTTTCGAACCCATTCACTCTCCAAGCCCCAGAATCTGGAGCTCTGATACCAGTTGATAGAACTGGACCAGAATACAAGGAAGAAGAAACTGAATTGTATTTATGAACAAGCAGTTACAACAGATTTGAGTGAATTCGAGGTACTCAACCTCCTACTAGTATATTCCTAACCTTTCTCCTCTCTTTCTCCTTTATTTATATCATTCTCTCTTAGTAACTAACTGACAGTTGTTTTAGTTAGTTAACTAACACTCAGTTACCACTTAACAGCTTATAACAAAGCCACTACTTAGCTTTTCTTCTATTATACACCTGACCCCATCTATTTTTATATCTATCAGTGTTCAATTATAAATAAATAAATAAGCAACAAGATATAACAGTTGTTTACAACGACTACGTTAGGTTTTAGGGCTATAAAAAGTTTTTTAGAGTGAGAATGTGCAAACCTTGAGGCAGAAAATAGTATCTCCTAATGAACCTGCGGATTTGACAAAGAGAAGTACAACAAAACAACTTAGACGTGTGGGGTGGAAGTTCCTCAAGTGTTCTTCGGTTCACAAACTTCTGCAACTTCTTGATGTAATCTCTCATCTTGCATTTTCTCTGTTTTTAATATGCATGTATATCTTTATGTGGATTTATGCAAATGTTATAAGGTGAAAAGTAATTAGCAAATAATGTAAGTCGACCACTCCATCATCGAATTTGCAAAGAAAGATAATTATCTCATATCGACTTATTGATTAATATATATTTTTAATTTAGGAGAGTGGACAAAGTTAGGGATTTCACATTCAACAATAATCAAATGATATATAGATTTGAGATTAGAGATTTCATACTAATACATGGATTTCGATTTTAAGACAAAAAACAAAGTGATTTTGACGTTTGAAGATCTCAAAAAGCAAAATGAAAGCCAAATATATGAAATAAATGTTTTGAAACTAGAGATTTCAAAACCATAACAAAAAGAGGAAAACATTAGATAATCAAAATTTTACAATAATATAAAAGTATATTGTTTAGACAAGTTCAAGGAGAGGAATCACATATCTCGCAATCTTAAAGGAATTCGATAGTCCTTTAATGAAGGATTTTAAGGGATTTAGCTTGACTTTTAATAGTTGTTTCTTTGTTCTACACAGAATAAGGTGTATCTATAAGTTCTCTGCCGACAATGTTGAAGTCGATACAAGTCAAAGTCTAGAGATTAGAGATGAAGTAGTGTACACTTCTAAGAGGGTAAACCTAGGGTTTTTAATAGCCTACAACTTTCATAGATAAGGATAAAATATTGGATCCTTATTGGGCCTTTTAAAATATTCTAGAACACATATTGATTGGATCAACACTAAAACTTTAGCGATTTTTTTCCATAATAAGTTTTACCACTTCACGGTTCCTCAAGAAATATGTTAGTGTAGCAAAAACAATTAAAGCATTAAAATATCCCTTATCAAGATGGTCTTCCTAGACAAATCTTTTATTTATTTATTTTTACTGACATACGTAAATTGTTAATTTTTAGTTTTTTTATTGGTGGAGAAGTGAAATCCATATCCTTTCTCTCCCTATCTTATCATTTTACCACAAAGTAAATCTTATAACTCTCAAATCTTTTATTTGGTAAGGAAGCTTAATGAAAATCTTGAATTTCTTTGAATTCAAATGAATGGTTTTCTATTTGTTGATTAATAGATAAAATAACATAAAAAAGTTAAAGATTAAAATGAAAATCATCCACATAACTCCCTCCGATAATTTTCATAAAAAAATGTACAATCCAATAATATTGAATTAATGATGGATTTTTGTTTCATTTTTTAACCTTTTTAAATTATTTAATTTAATAATTATTAAATAGAAAATTATTCTTTTTATGGTACATTAATATTCAGGGGGAGTGAACAGTGTCCTATTTAAGATAGAAAAAACCTATGAACTTAAAGAATACTTACAAAGAAAATCATCCTTTTGAATTCATGAAAAAAAATTCCATACTATAAATAAAGAAAAACTCCATAATAGAATAGAAAATAAAAATGTATGAAAAGTTAGAATATGAAATGATTAAAGCAAAAAAATAATATAGAGTTATTATTGTTATATTAAAATTGGTTTGCGGTTATATATGTTTAGTCAAATAATGACCTAAAAACTAAAAGAAAGGAGAGAACTTGTGAATTTTTTTTATGAAAAATGTAATAAAATATAAACAAATAAGAGGGTAAAAAATACGGTAGAAAATGTGATGTTTAATTGGTAAAAAATAAAATATGAAGTAGAGAAAGTTTTTTTTATTTGTTTACATAAGTGAAAAATAAGAAATAAACAAATTCTCTAATTTTTTTATAGTAATAATAAATTTGCTTAGATATAATTTTGGTAATCTTTTTTACTCAATCTTTTGTAATTTTGATCCATTTATTTGAAAAAAAATGGTAATTTTGATTTAATCCTCAATTTCACTGATATTTTGTTTTTTTTTTAATTTTGATCCAACAGAACCACAAACGATCTAACATATTCATTTAGACTATCATCAAGATTTTATTTAATTAATTAAAATGTAAAAAATAAAAAAAAATGTAAGCAAAATTATGTATTGGGACCAAAATGAAAATTTCTAAAATAGGGAGAGACAACTGCCAAATTGTCACGTTTGGCAAAAAAATTTACATAAATGCCACACCCTCCATTTTATTTTCCAGAATGCCACGTCTGCTAATTCGCTGGGGGTAGGAGCGAAATAGGACTGCTGAGTTGGCGCTTCCAGATTGGGCCACATAATTCGCTACAGGAACAGGCGAATTACACATGTCAGGCTGTGTCAACCACGTGGCCTATTTCGCTGGCATGACCTGCGAATTACGTGCATATGCCACGTGTCAGTGCCCCATTGGTTGTAAAAAAATTAATTTAAAATTAAAAAATACGTATAAACTTCGGAAGGCGATAACTTTTGACTGGGATGTCCGATTGAGGCGTATGATATGTCAAAACGATCGTAATTGAGAGGAGAAGCCGTTGGCAAGTCCCCGAAGGGGACTTGGCCAAAACTTTTTCCCAAAAGAGGCCTCTAAGTGCCTCAAAATTGTGATTTAATCTTTAATTACCCAAAAAATTCATTTTTCTCTGCTTTTTTAATTATTTAATTACTTTATTTAATGTTATTTTTTATTTTTTCAATTAATTCTATGAATTTCGAGCGTTTTGACATATCGTACGCCTCCATCGGACATTTCTATCAAAAAATATCACTGTACGAAGTTTATATGCACTATTGAGACACGTGCTCTGATGGAGGCGTACGATATGTCAAAACGCTCGAAATTCATAGAATTAATTGAAAAAATAAAAAATAACATTAAATAAAGTAATTAA
>PYAF01000710.1:23601-54314 GCA_007407185.1 Glycine tomentella | reverse complement strand
TGAATTTCGAGCGTTTTGACATATCGTACGCCTCCATCGGACATTTCTATCAAAAAATATCACTGTACGAAGTTTATATGCACTATTGAGACACGTGCTCTGATGGAGGCGTACGATATGTCAAAACGCTCGAAATTCATAGAATTAATTGAAAAAATAAAAAATAACATTAAATAAAGTAATTAAATAATTAAAAAAGCAGAGAAAAATGAATTTTTTGGGTAATTAAAGATTAAATCGTAATTTTGAGGCACTTAGAGGCCTCTTTTGGGAAAAAGTTTTGGCCAAGTCCCCTTTGGGGACTTGCCAGCGGCTTCTCCTCTCAATTACGATCGTTTTGACATATTATACGTCTCAATCGGACATCCCAGTCAAAAGTTATCGCCTTCCGAAGTTTATACGTATTTTTTAATTTTAAATTACTTTTTTTACAACCAATGGGGCGCTGACACGTGGCATATGCACGTAATTCGCAGGTCATGCCAGCGAAATAGGCCACGTGGCCGACACAGCCTGACATGTGTAATTCGCCTGTTCCTGTAGCGAATTATGTGGCCCAATCTGGAAGCGCCAACTCAGCAGTCCTATTTCGCTCCTACCCCCAACGAATTAGCAGACATGGCATTCTGGAAAATAAAATGGAGGGTGTGGCATTTAGGCAAATTTTTTTGCCAAACGTGACAATTTGACAGTTGTCTCAAATAGGAAAGCCTATATCTTTATCTTAAAATAAAATTGACCAAAATTGCGAATTTGACAAAATAGAAATACCAAAGTTATATTTAGGGATGACAATGTGTAAAATTTGGGTAGGTACTATAATACTCATCCTCATACCTCATTTGAAAAGATACTCATATCCAATCCCATACTCATGCGGGTAGTAACGTTAAGCTATATTTGAATGCAGGTAGTAACTATAATACTCATCCTTATACCTGCATTTGAAAAGATACTTGTATCTAGTCTCATACTCATGCATGTAGTAACTTTAATCCTCATCTTAGTACCTCCATTTTACTTATACATAAAGTCAACAAATCAATTAAAAAATATTAATTAAAAAAATACAACTAAATTGAAAATTCATTCTTAAATCATCTAAACATAAAATTCAAAGCATTAAAAAATATAGCTCAAAGTCATTCAAACATAATTCATAAAAAAAAGACAAATATTAGAATGAGGAACTTGTTTAATGAGACTTGGATGTGTGGGGTAAAAAATATATGTTTGGGTTCATTTATGCTTTGATATGGCTTATACTAAATTTTGTGTACATTAATGTGTTTGAATTTCATATATTAATTTTTTTAATAAAGAGTTGTGTTTTGTGTACTAAATTTTATATACATAATTTATCTAATTATTAAAAAATAAAAAATTATGATAACTAATTGATTAAAATTAATTTTTCAACTACACATTCACTAACTAATAAAAAAATAAAGAAAAAAAATCATCAAATGAAAAATGATGTAACTTGTTTCTAAATTAGAAGTAATAAAAAGATGTTATTACGAGTATATTTATCGTGCACTATTATGATAATATCAAGTTCTAAAACTAAATCTCACCCAATCTACAATGCTTTCCAAATATATTGATCCATAATTCTCTAAGGCATGACAAATTTATATATGGATCAACAAAAGCTTAGGTTTCTTCCAATTACCATTAAATTAATAACTAGCAATATATATATATATATATATATATATATATAAATATATATAAATGATGGTACATGGTGGAATCAGGTGGCTACTATTCTACCCGTACCCACACCATCCCTATTAAAGTTTTGTAGGCAAATATCCGCCCTGAACTTATCCCCAATAAACGAACATTTATACTACTCATTTGCATATATACATAAGATTTTGGTATACTTTGTCATTCTTAATCATATTTAAGTCTAATAAAATCAATTTATTAAAAAAACATCTAATCAGTTATCATAATATTTTTCTTGTAAAAAAATATTTCATTTTTTATATTTTTAGGTTATATAAAATATTATTTTATATTAAAATTTGTCATTAAAAAAATAAAAAAGAATATCATTCTAATCCCAACGCCACCCCCACATAGAAGAAGCAAATTATTTATAATTTTCTGTTTTGTCAATAATAGTATTTATAAATTTATCCAACGACCACCATATAAGTTTTTCATTTTTTTTGGGTTATAAAAGACAATTCTTGTTTTGCTTTTCCGAACCGTGCAACTTTGCACAGTGCCGACAAAAATACCCTTTGCGATTTGAAGGTTGTAGATTCCGTAATCTTCATATCTTACAAATTTGGTATTCCGTATACATTTTTTTTAAGTAATACGGATTGGCCAATTCGTAGGCAAATTTTTTTTTAAGTTATAATATATTTTTTCCAAATAATTTAGAATAATGGTGCATGCATGTCTCGAACCTGTGATCTTTAGGTTATTAAAGCGACGCTTCAACCAACCGAACTAAGAAGTTAATTATGCTAAAAAATAATTAATGTTGATACATATAACACTAAATTTTTTAATGTATATTTATTACACATATCTAAATCTTTAATTGTTTAGTTTATCTAACTTCTTTATCTTTTCTTATTTCAGATTCTTATTTTATTAATTAGGGATATTATTTTTATTTTATCAATTAGGATAATTGTTAGTTATGATCCTATCAAATATGATTCTTTTTATTTTAATTTTATCAATTAATGAGTTATATATAATTAATTTAATTTGAATTTTATTTTGATTATTGAGTTATTTCTAATGCTATTACTTTAATATTCTTAACATAATTTATTATGTACATTTATATGTGTATTAAATATACATTAAAAAATTTAGTGTTATATATATCAACATTAATTATTTTTATCATAATTGGCTTATTAACTTAGTTGGTTGGAAGATCACTTTCATAACCTGAAGGTCACAGGTTCAAAACCTACATGGACCATTATTTGGAAAAAAAAATATTTTAACTTTTTTTTAAAAAAAAAATTACTTACAGATTGGCCGAATCTGTAAGATTCTTAAAGATTCGTCAATCTGTATGAAGGTCATGAAATCCGTAACCTTCAAATCGCGAAGGATATTTTCGTCCGCATACTTTTCATATATAGTGTATTAGAAATTTGTATAATGTATATAGCACAACCCTTTTCATTATATCTAAATAAATAACTTATATACTATCCCCACCACCTAAAGCTATTAAAATGGGCTAAAGCCCATGGCTCTTTTTACCAAATTAGTATTTTAAAAAACTTTTCAAAATAATGCGGATAAATGCTTTCCAAAAGTTGTCTTATTACGCTTTATTTTTTTTTATCAATACATATTAATTATTAGTTTATTAATTTTTATTAGTGAAAGAGATTTGAACTCTCACGTCTCTTTTCACTTCCATTTTAATTATCAAATTAACTTTATAACTCTTATTATGTTTGGAGATGCAAAATGAGTTGTCATAATTAATCTCATTCCCCAATTTTAACATTGAACATATGATTAAAATGGGAGATATTACTATTTGCAACAAGAAAGACACTCGAAGATTTCCAGAATATTTGTGAAAACACACTAGTGAGGGGTATCCTTAATTAATTTTCTGTTTATATAGGAGAGAATCAAAAGGTATATATGTTGCATGCACTTTAGCATCCTCCGATAAATAAATGAGTAAAAAGAGTTTTTTCTTTTCTGTTGATTGTCGAGGAATGTCTATCAAGCTCGATTTGACCTTTTTCAATATGCAACTGTATATGCTTCCCATTTTCATATTTTTTTCTGATATTATTTTCATTATATTGTTTTAGAAATCAGTTTTGAATTGATAGTAATAATAGCATAATTTATATTTGTTTGGTTAGTGTAATTTATTGATGGACTGGTGGTGGTAGTTACTATTGTGATAATGCATGCCATATATGCTTTAAATAAAACTGCATGATAAACATGCTAGCTTTTTTTTTAATATGTCGTCCCATTAATAACAACAATAATAATTATAATTATAACTTCTCATTTGTTTCCCTTCTGAAACATTCACAGATTTTTCCACCAGGGGAATAGACATCCAAGCAGACAATGTTGTTATTAATTTTGATTTTCAATCTATTTCCATTTCTAAAGATAATTTACGTCAGAGAGTTGTTCCTCTGCATCTTTAGGAACATCAAACTTGTTCTCAACTTCCTAAACCCGAAGCATTGCAACACAACCAATACTAACTTCAATCTAGCTCAACCCCTAAAATCACGTAAAATTTTGTTGCAAATAAAAAAAAAATGAAGATATCATTTTAAAAAAATTGATAGTGTCGTTTGTATCCTCAACATCTCAAGATAACACCCACCAATCAATACTTAATGAAAGTAAACAAGTTTCATCAAGCAAAATCTCGTCATTCAAATAAAATGACTGAATTGTGATGAGTTATCAAAAGAAAGATATCCAATTGTAATGTATCAAGCCTAGCAAATTGTATGTAATAAAATAAAAACACTCCTATCCCTATAGCAGTCCATTATGCTGAAGCCACCACCTGAAATGGAGGGGGCTACCAAAAGGTGAAAACTCTGGGGAAGATCTGCAAAACCCAATAATTAGTTACTCTGCCACTTGTAAATCTGAGGGGGTAAAAAAGGAAAAGAATAGGATAAGTCATAGGTATTCAATGATAGCATAATAAACAAAGTGGATACAAAAGAGAAACAGACATAACATTTTTACATTTAAAAAAGAACTTAAGATGATAATTAACAAATTAAATACAACACAATCCACTTTATAAAACTTATATTTACTTTCTTGTGAACTCATTAGATATATAATTAAAATCATAATCAAGAATAACAATTTTCTATTCGATGCAGAAAAAAGTGATCATAAAAATTATTGGTACTCAAACCATAAACTGCATTCTTTCTTCGTTCATGCAAAAAGATAATCAAATCATAGAACCCAAGATGAAGAGTCAAAATCCCCATTTAAAATAAATAAAAATAATAATATCGAATTTTGTTTTTTGGGGCTTTGGGGAATCAATTTAGTAACTCTCCCCTGACTCCCCATTAGTTTCTTTTTATTTTTAAAGCAAACTTAATGAAACGACACTTCTAATATCCACGTAATAGTGATAGGCATTAGGCACTATCCATCTCGCCTCAATAACAGAACTTTAAGTGGGTTTTTTTGTGTGTGAATAGGAATCGAGTGTTATTCCATGGTTTCCAATATTCAGCAAAGTTAATAATAAGCAAGAATATCACATATTAGCTATAACAGTTAATCTTATAGTGTTACAAGTAAACTCACCACTGTCTAATTACCCTTTGAAAAATCACATTGACAGATTCAGATTTGTTCTGGCAAATATCAGTTACTATGTCTGCATACTCATTCAGAGCTCTGCCTGAGGACTCCACAGCCTTCATGAGATAGGGCTTGAGCTTAACAGCACAGTTGCGAATTACTTTCTCCCCCAATATCCAAGACATAGGTGAAAGAGCCTGCAAAAAATAAATTAAACCAGATTGACTAAGTTAAATAAAACGACATCAAATGGTAAATAACCAAATAAATAAAAGAAACATAAAGAAAAGAATACGAGAAGAATTTGATATGATGCAAACCATGTTACCTTATTTTCATTCCATAAACTATCCAACAGAGGTCTAAGAAGATCCGGGGAAATGTCATAACTTTCTTGCAAGATCAGGGTCATTATTGATTCCATTGAATAAATTGCGTTACGGGGATGATTTGACCTTTAAATTGAGCAAATACTTTAAGTAATTAATAATTCTAGAAGTGAATGAAACCTTAAAAGTGGGAAAAGAAAAAAAAAATAAAAGAAAAGGGAGTCAACTTTTGTTTTTGTAACAAGCAATATGCATTTTCATCAGCATTTATTAATGTAAAACATCGTCATTTGCAAAAGGAAAATGCAAAGAAACTCCAAATTTTCTTGGCTACACCACTTCATTCTTGAATACGTATAACGCAAAATAATTATCAAGAAAATTGCTTCATCTTCAGAAGCACCTCAAGTAAATTGATAGGAAACTGCAAAATACAACCCTGTTTTAAGTGAAAGCATTCACTCAAATTTCTTCTCTTTCTACAGATACTAAGGCGATATTAGTATCAAAGGGAGACTGTTACAAGAACTGATGCAAAACACTCATCTAAACAAGAAAGATAATAGAGACTGTTAGATATAAAATCATTTGCGAGCCTTCATTCTACAGCAGCTTAACCTGTTAGGTGGAAGCTAATAAACTGAGACATGATTAAAATCTAAATATGATCCTCTTGTTATGTGATCAGCTTCAACACACTTCACCAAAATATAAAATCAACTATTTCATCAGATCTCCATGCACTAAGAAAAAAATAAACTTAAAAGTTGGGTATATGAATTTTATAGAGATTATGTTCATTTGTTAAATAAGTAATTGGAATAACAGAAACATATAAAAGTTTGGAACAGGAAGAAACAGATTAAAGACATATTATCAGGGCTCTAACCTTATAAACCTCAGAAAATGCTTAAACATTTCAATAGCCAGGTCATTACACTCAAGGTCCAGCATGACCACGCATAAGTCGACCTTATTGACATTATCAAGTATGTCAAGTGCTTTTTCATGACCAGATATGTGAGACAATTTCTCGAAAGATGCCGCTATAAGCTTGAAGATTTCCTGTTAACCATGAAATGAAATGCTATATTATTGTAATTTGAACAAGAAAAATAACGGTTACAGAAATGCATTAACATCATTCATCATTTATAGTATACACTATATAGTATACTTGAATGATTTGATAAAAAAATACAAATACATCAAAGTAAAATTAGTACCGTACCCTCATTTGTTCATCATCATAAGGGGCATCTGGTGCTGTGATTCTTGTAATCTCAGTGATGCAAGATAAAACTGAAATCTTAACATCCTCATCTGTGTGCCTCAAAAGTTTGTCGGATATCAAAGCCTTCTTTGAAGGTACAAGTGATTCTTGAATTGGCTCGGTTGGTTCTTGATTCAGGGTTGATAGTAGCAACTCCAATTTCTAAAAGTTAGAAAACCAAAAAACACCATAAGCTTGGAAGGACTGTTGTAACAATGTTGTTAAACTTTGTTCCAAAATTCATGAGACATTACTTGAAGCCGTGGCAGAAGTTTATGAACAGAAGAGTTGTTGAGGAGCTTCTTCCCCACACGTTTAAGCTTCCTTGCTGCATTCCTCTCACTCTCATCCGCATTCATCATTTTCACTGAAACCCGCATAAGAAATCAATTCATTGGCGCTTTAAGGCTATTTATTTTTTACTTTCAGTTGTGCAATTACCATTATATCCCTTCCTCGTTTCTTATATTTTGGTCATTTACAACTACAATTTGTATTTAAGCAAAAAAAAAAAACGATTTCGACCAAATTTTAAAACAAAAATGATAGAAAAACATGTTTTGAAACTAGGGATTTCAATACCATAACAAAAGGATTGAAACATTTTGAGAATCAGAATTTAACAATAATAATAAAAAGAGTATTATTAGGCACAAGCTCAATGAGGAGAGAAATCACATACCTTAAGCTGTTAAAAGGAAATTAACCTTTGATGGAAAATTTCAAAGTATTCAAAGTATTCAATTGGACTTTTAATGACGATTTTCCTTGCTTCATATAAACGAGGTGTACATGTAAAGACTTTAACCTTCAAATCAATATAGGTCAAAGTCAAGAGATTAGATATGAGGTCAAAGTCGAGAGATTAGAGATGAAGTAATGTGTACCTCTCAAAAGTGAAACTTAGGTTTCTTTTAAGGTGCACGACTTCACGAATGAGGATAAACTACTGAGCCCTTTTGGGACACATAGTATTTTAGAATAAGTATTGATTAGACGAATTATCAATAATTATATAAAGTTTGTCTAGCGTGTCAGTATCAAACTACAATTTGATGTTGATTTTTCTATTTTTTTTTACTCTTTTTATTGGGGTTGCTATTCGCACGCATATCACTCACTAATTTTAAAAAATATCACTTATCATAATAATAGCACGAAAGCTTAAGCACTTCTTATTATGATTTTTTTTAGCAAATTTTTTTTACCAAGTCATTCAAAAAATATGTTACTCCAACAAAAATTATTTTTTCATCAAAAAATGTTAATTGTTACTTTTGTTAGGTACAAACTCAAGAGTACTCACATACTTAAGGTCTTAAAGGAATTTGACCATTTGATTGGCAGTTGATATTGAATCTTGAATTTGTGTGAATTCAAAGAAATGATTTTCTATTGGTTAATTAATAAATTTAAAAAATGCAAATGAAAGTAAAAAAAAAAAATGAAATTGAAATCAGCCATGTAGCTTTGTGCACTAATTTTCGACAAAAAAAAATGTACAATCTAATAATATTAAATTCATGACTGAATTTTGTTTCATTCTTTTAATATTAAATTCAAAATGCCAAGTTTACCACTTATCTAGATTCTCTTATGTTAAAATATGTTTTTTTATTATATAATAAAGGTTTAACAAAGTCAAGACGCTTAGCAATATCCAAAGATAATCTCGAAATTTACTCGTTTTATATTAACGGGCCTTGTTCCTCTTACATACTCATTTTTTTATAAAAAGAAAAGAGAAAAAAAAACTAAACACACTAAATTTTCACGAGTAAATACTAAATAGTGTAATTTTTACACTATCAACTAATTAAAAGTTATGAATAATAATTTTGTTAACTTTTACGATATGAAAAGTGATTCCCAATTTTTTATTAATTAATAGCGTAAAAAACTTTTGGAGTGCATAAAGTTTACACTTTTTCCGTATGGCCATAACCTCTTCCTCTTTTATAAGGTATGCCTAGTAAGTAATTTCTATGGTCCAAAGAAAAAGTGTTTACCAAGTTAACTTGTCTAATAAGAGCGTTTGAAACCATTTTGTTAAAAAAAAAAAAAAAAAAAAAAAAAAAAAACGTGTTTGAAACCAAGCACTTAGCGAATGTATTAGTGCCTGAAAAATTTCTCTAAAATGAACTTACAAGCTAGTGAAACTATTATTTTTAGAGTTTGAAACCAAGCACGTTGTAATGTAGTTGAACCTTATCATAGTTATATAGATTGTAGATAGCTAAAGAATACCCGAAGGCAAGAGGAAAAAAACTAATAAAAAATAAATTTAAATTGTAGATAGCTAAATGTGTTCCTACCATTTTCTTTTTCTTAAGGTCCTTAGAATGATTTAGGTGAGACCAGCTGAAAATTATTCCGACAAAGCTTAATGTCCCAGCCAAGATCGATATAAAAGAAATAAACCAAAAAAGCCTTGACCAATATCTTGTGGTAGATCAGACGAAAGCTTATTTTAAAACTAGATTCCAAACCAAACTTGTTTTATAAACGTATTTTATAAACAGTTCAAAAGATCACATCAATCCTTTTAAATTAATTCTGATTACTACTTCCGATTTATAAAATTTAAAATGTGCCACTACGCTTACGCCCCACATCTTGAATCATAGAGCTGTTTAACATATCATACTCTCGACGAGGTATGTAATGTAACAGTTAAATTGACATTTCTGTCGTCAGACCAAATTTTTCACGGGCAACGCAAGAATTAGCATTAATGCCGAATAAAAGAGTGAGATTGTTATCATGTAACTTTCCTTTCTTTAATGATTAATGTGAAACAAGAGTTCCTAATTAGATTAACGGCAATGTATCAGAGAAAGAAAAAACAAGTAACAGCGACATTTAGAATGTGGCAGAGTCATATTAAACAATCAAAACCCAAGGTAGATTATAATCCAGCTACAAGGCAAAATTCATTCTCATGGAATAACCCAAAATGAAATGCATAAAATCTATGAATCTTGCAACTCATTGAGATTTCACATGCTGCAGAACCACGTTATAGGCTTCATGCTCCTCACCAAAATCCTGCAAGCAGCCAAAAGTTAAATAATGATAATGCGTTGTAAAACCTATCAGCAAACATTTTCATTTCTTCACATTTCATACCTTCACAACCACACAGGAGCAACCAGTAACCTTCCTAGCTTTTCCTTCGGAATCAATCTTGCACAACTGCAGGGAGAAGGTCCACCAGAATTAAAACAAAAAAACTATGACATAAAATTAATCCGTTTGAAGGCATATAAATAAATAATAATGATATATTGACCAACAAAAATTAAATGAAATTCCCCAAAGGAATGAAATCAACAAGGTTTACTGTCAATGACACTTACACCAGCCCATTCTCCAAGGGTCTTTGCACTCGGAACTGTCAGCAGGCTAACATTGTGCTCTGCACAAAGGGCCTTAACCAGTTTAACATAGTCAGGCTGGTCACAGTCTTCTGCTAGAACACAGAGTTGTGCAGCATGCTTCTCGATCACTTTTGCACCTTCGTGAAGGCCTCGTGCAAGACCACCATAAGCCAGAGATTTTCTGAGCACGAGTTGCAAGGCAGTCATGATATCCATCGGCTCACCTGGGATGGCAGCAGCTGGCTCAGCTGCAACAACAACCTCTTCCCTATAGGGGAAATATCATGAACAGAGCAACCCATATAAGAATGGATACTTGATTAGTTATTCTCAAGAGAAACACAAAGACTAGGACACCCTATCAGAATACTGTGGACAACTTTTACTAATAGCCACAAAAGTATTACTTTCTCATTAGTTCCTAAATATGCAACAATGCATAACAATATCATGAACAGAGTAACCCATATATGAATTGATATTGGATAATGATAAGCTATTCTCAAGAGAAACTCAATGACTAGGACACACTGTCAGAAACGAGAACAACTTTTACTAATGGCCCACAAAAGAACCATTTTTCATTCATTCTTAAATAAGGTTTTCAAATCCAATTCCCTAACCAGACGGGATAAATAGAAGCGAATTCAGAACCTACCATTTTCATGATATAAGAGAACAACTTATATCTAAATCCACAGGCTCTAATTAAAATTGTAATTTGTTCCTTGGACAAATATCCTCAATAACAAAAATATCCATCCATGAAGGTCAGATAGCATAACTAATCATTATCATTATACTATACAATCACCCACGAGAGCAAAATTATCATACCCTGACATTTTCCTTGTTGATGGAGAATAACAAGCTCTCCTTCCTGCACAAACAAAATAACACAGGGAATCAGATCGTGTGCTATGAATCAGCATTCAGACATTCATGCAAAGGCTTCATTTTTTTTTTTTTTTTAAAGATACAACGAAAGTTGCAACTTTGCGACTGCAGCATTGACATATACTAAAATTAAATTGGGAAATCATCAAATCTCCAACAGTAGCAAGCTGCACCAACCAATGCCTTCCAAATAAAAACCCTAAAATCTTTCACCGTAAACCTCAAAAATAAAAAATAAAAATAAAAGATTTACCTCGATCAAGAGTATAGACAAATTATTAGAAGTTTACTCAGTATTTGGTAATGCTTAAAAGCACAATCATATAGAGAGAGGGAGGGAGCAAAGAACCTTGAAGCAGAAGACGATTGCGCCGAATAGCTAGGAAAGAACGAAACTTGTGAGAGTATAAACGATCTTATATGAGAAAAAACCCTAGCTACAACCTCACCATTTTATTTACTTAAATGTTTCTTTACCTCTGAATTGGGTTCTATTGGGCCTACATCCGACCGTATGTTTAATCTGGGCAATTGCTATATTCACTTCAACTATATTCTAATACACTCCCCTTTCTCAATTTCCCCCCAAATACCCTATAAGACACATTCCACCCCATAAAATGTACACTCCTTCCCCTTCCGTAAAACTAATTCTCCTCCAATTTAATTAATTATTAGTGTAATAATTCGTATCATGCATGGATCTTAGGTTTATAACTTATAAATTTTTATATTATTATAATTATAATTTTAATATATTTGTAATATCTTTTTATTTTAAATATAATATATATATATATGTGTGTGTCTTTATATTCATGCATGTGTGTATATACGTATATGTGCTTGTAAGTATATTCATAGGTATCCGTTAAAAATTAAAAATTAAAATAAATTAAATTAAAAACAAACAAACATATTAAAGTATATTTTAAATAGCATATTATCTATCAAAATAAAATAATCTGATGAAATATCTATTATTATTTTTTATTTATAAGAAATACGAACTTAATCTTTGAACAATTAAATTAATTACTTTAATATTTTTAATAAAATTATTAAATAACATAACTACATCGTATCATTATTATATGATAAACAAAGCTAAAACGGTGTAAAATTTGGTAGGGTGTCATTAGTTGCTATCTGTCTATCATTATTTTTTTGTTGTTTTCTCCTTTTTACTATTTTCTAACAATTTTTTTGGGGCGATCGGGGGGATGTAAATTTACAGTGTGAAGAAAATGATAAAACAGCAAGTTTAACTTGAAAGGCTGGTTCGAACGCGACAATGAATCAATGAAAACTTTGTAGCCAAGGATTAAGATGATGTGCACATTTTTATTTTTATTTTTTATGATTAGAGAAACTGTACACGATTTTCTTTTGATGAAGAGATCGTGTTCGTGTAAACATTTTTTACCATTAAAGTGTTTTGTTTCATTTTAAAAAAATATATATTCCACAAATTGCAAAACAAATATAAACAAACAGGTTTAATATGTATATGATAGATGCTTTTTTAATGGTTTTTTTTTCTCTATTTATACAAATTGAGTGAAAGATTAATCTAAAAGGTTGATGTTACATAAGAGTGTGGAATAAATGGAAAATAAATAAAATCCAGAATAAATGAAAAATCACTAATTTTCTCAAAAATAAAGAACAAATCCATATCAAGATAATTGGAAATTGCAACTAACAATAACCCCAATGAATCTAACAAAGTGAAACAAAATTCTCTTAAACAAGACTGTTACACGTTAAAAATGAGATTAGTATTGACACAGTAGCTTGGGACACTCATGCTCCCTAAGTTTTTTTCTTAAGAGTAAGATTTGGTTTCCACGAAACAAACAGTTTGTGCCACAATAATGCCCTCACAATAATAATATAATATAAAAAATAAAAAATAAAAGCAAAACAAAACGAGTTGAGCAACCAAAGAAAAGAAGCAATAAAAACCATTTCCATGACCACTGATTTCTAACAAAATAATTTAATTTGCTCATCCTCTTTCACCCCCTTCTTCTTTTCCCCCTTTTTGATATCAAAACGAAAAAGAAAACCCTAGAACGGGAGAGATTTCAATCCCCAACAAATCTCTTCCTTCTCTCTCCTCATTTCCAAAGTTCCCAACTTTCCTCACCCCGAGGTCAGAATCATTATTCATTATTCATTTAATAATAACAATAATCCCTTTCCAATTCATTGTTTTTGTTTTCAATTTCTTATTACAAATTCATTCCATTGTGCAATTTTGAATTGAAATTTGAACAGATCTGGTGAACTGAATTGAAATTGAAATTGTTGTCGTGGTTGCTGCTGCTACTACTGCAAGGAATGCCGCTGATATTAGCGAAAAGCGATTCGGTCCAGATTCGGGAGGTGTGGAACGATAACCTGGAAGAGGAGTTCGCGTTGATTCGCGAAATTGTGGACGATTACCCTTACATCGCCATGGACACGGAGTTTCCGGGGATCGTTCTCCGACCTGTGGGGAATTTCAAGAACAACTACGATTACCATTACCAAACCCTAAAGGACAACGTCGACATGCTCAAACTCATCCAATTGGGCCTCACCTTCTCCGACGAGCACGGCAACCTTCCCATGTGCGGCGGCGACGACGATGACGAATCCAACACGTGCTGCTGCATCTGGCAATTCAACTTCCGCGAATTCAACGTCAACGAGGATGTCTTCGCCAACGACTCCATCGAGCTCTTGCGCCAGAGCGGCATCGATTTCAAGAGGAACAACGAAAACGGCATCGACGCCCACCGTTTCGGGGAGCTTCTCATGTCCTCCGGGATCGTCTTAAACGACAACGTTCATTGGGTTACTTTCCACAGCGGTTACGATTTCGGGTACTTGTTGAAGCTTTTGACGTGTCAGGATTTGCCCGAGACGCAAGTTGGGTTCTTTAATTTGATAAACATGTATTTCCCCACTGTGTATGACATAAAGCACCTCATGAAGTTCTGCAACAGCCTCCATGGAGGCTTGAACAAGCTCGCCGAGTTGTTGGAGGTCGAGAGGGTTGGGATTAGCCATCAGGCCGGCTCCGATAGCTTGCTCACTTCCTGTACATTCAGGAAATTGAAGGATAATTTCTTTAGTGGCTCCTTGGAGAAGTATGCAGGTGTCTTGTATGGTTTAGGTGTTGAGAATGGACAGGGTTCTCATTGAGAAAAAAAAAATGATAAAACTTGGTAGATCTCTCTTTGTTTGAGCTGCTTCTGTATATCTGGTGAAATACCAATCTCTATTAATGTAAACCTTTGGCATTAAGTGTCTTTATTAATACTCTCTCTTTGTTGCTATTTATCCTGTGGGTGCCTAACTCTGGTTTTGAATTATCCTTTTGCTTGTATATAATACTTGGTTTGGCGTCACAGGACCATGAATGTGCATCAACCTAAAGCAATTTAGGCTTGTTTCTGTGTTTGTTTGCTTGCTTTTGAAATGAATTTGTAGGCTAACTTGAAGCAAGTCAGGCTTGTTTCTGTGTTATTTGCTTGCTTTTTACATGAATTTGCAGGCTAACATGCATCCTGGATGTCAATCAAAACACGCGTTTCATATTCTAGCCAATGAATTCGGTGTCACTATGGCATGACAGGACTTTGTAAAATGATACAGTGATTCTTAGGTCATTCTAAGCATTATGATCATCAGAATTCGTTTCTTGTAAAAATGCTGTTTGATAAGGTGGAAGGAAGTATTTCGTTCTTTGGTGGTTGTTTCACCTAGGCCTTGTTTTTACTTAGATTTTATGACAATTCGACAGCAAAACAAACAAGCTGTTCATTGGTTTTTTTTTTTTAATTGGACATTCTTGTTTATACAATTGCTAGAGTATTGGGAGAAAATCCTTGTAAGAAAAAATGTGGCCATAAGTTCTGCTGGTGTTTTTAGTGTACTATGAAGGACATTGTACTCGTCTTTGCAGAAAACATGTGAAACTTGTTCTTCTGAGAAATGAGCTGGATAGGAAGGAATTGGAAAAAATTGACCAGTTGGTCTTGTGGTTGCCTTTTCTTTGTCAGTAAGAGACAGCATGTTACTGTGTGTTTCGTTGATTTTAAGTATTGTCAAGAAGGGGCATCTCAATGTTTTCCTCTTGTATGTTAATCTGCTTTGTCTGTAGGATGTTGGCGTCAACACAAGGCTATAAATTTCATGCAATGAATTGTGAACGATTGCATGACTCATTTTTTGATCATATCAAATAAGATTTGAAACATGAACTTGAAATGTGAATAGTCTAATTTAGAGACAACGGCTTCAATTTTGCTAACTGCACCAAATCCTGACTGCATAAAATCTGGGTACGCTAGCTTTTTTTTAGAAGATAAACTCGTCAAGTTCAATCAACTCAAAATGGCCAGGGGCCTTGCATCACCCTAGCTTCAAAGCCTAGCTTATATGATTCTTATAAAAGTTATGTTATATGAAATGTGATTTATTTGAACCCATGATAAACAAGTCATCAAGATACAACTTTATCATTATGTTAAGATTTGCTCTCTTATTATATTAAAAATATAAAAAATATAATAAATGTTTTTTCTTAATAGAATATTTTTCATCTTTAATTGTTTAAAATAAATTTAAAGAACTGATAGCAAGAAAGTCATTTTATTTTAGCATACATTTCCATCTTGAAAATGAGTTTTTTTTTTACTGCATGAAAACGAGTTTATTAAAGTTAGTTGTTGACCCATTTAGATAATTTCGCATTATGTTTGGTTTTGATAAGAAAAAGTGAAGAGAGAAAATCACAAAAACAGAATGAACATCTTCCGAACTTTTCGATAGATTGAATGAATTGAAAACAGAAGGAAAGCCAGCATAAAATGCGAAACTGGCAATAAAGGTTTCCACGTTTACATTTGCGAGGAAATAGTAGAGAAAAGGAGCAACTTAACAAATTTTTTTTATACTTTTTATAGTTTGTTACATTATAAGGACTCGAATGTAATTTAAGATTTTCATTTTTCATTTTTCTATTCGATCAAATATGTGGAAAGGAAAATAAATTTTTCTTTCTTTTCTATTTACCCCCTTTACTTTCAATTTCAACAATTCAAATTTTATTGATTTTGTATTTATTTTATCTTCTCTCTCACTCCTTTTCATCTCATTTTTTTCCACATCAAAACACAGGAAAGGTTGAAAGGTAAATCCCTACATTTTCATTAAAATTTCAAACAGGTCTATCCATTTATTTTTTAACAGGATCTTAATATATTTTAGTTATTGAAACTTTTAAAAAATTCCTTGTAATTTAACTATATTTTTAAATCCCTACGGATTATTAAAAATAAATAAATTAAGTTATTAAAACCAATAGGAACAACAAACAGTAACTCAAATCATTGTAAAGATTTATCAGTAGAGGATAATGATAATCATAGTAAGAACTTATTCAAAACTTTTAAAAATGTATTAACTTCAAATAATAAAAAATAAAATAAAAATTTAAAAACTAGGAGTGTCCATTAGTTTGGATTAATCTTATGAATTCAAAACACTAAACCAATTATTGAAACCCGATAAATTTCGGTTCAAGTATCTATTCAACAATGTAAAAATATGGAAATAATAGCAAATAAAGGTATATATTTTAAAAAACCATGGCTTATCTATTGGTTAATGCAATCCACAAATCACTACTACATTGGCTAAAAGTAGAGACCTTTGACCACATTTTCCCCCCTTTAATCAGCCACATTGGTCAGTAGATCATGGCAAAAATCACTAACTATTGGCTATATGCTCATTAATCAGCCACACAAATATAAGCTCCATGGCTAAAATATATATATATATATATATATATATATATATATATATATAGATGGGCAACCATTGGCATAAAATCCGCGGACACAACCTCAGAAAATTGATTCATTGTTAGTATTTAGGGAAATTTGTCAGATTACAGATGTTCAAATCCATTATTGATGAAATGTTATCATATTCTACGCTCAAGAAACGGTGATACTTCCATCTACCCGTTGAGCTATCAGGCATTTATCCCCTGCAAAGACTTGGATGGAACATTTGTTCAAATATTAAGCGATATGTTAACTAAACTGAAATATGTACATATCAGAATTTCTTGTCTTTCTGAAAACAAATTTATAAAACTGGTATATTTGATTCTATCAGTCATCACCATTTCATTTTCATCTTCTGCTTCTAAAATTATTCATAATAATCATAGTAAAACTAGGCAACTTCTAGTAAAGCAAAAACCTATTGATGCAGTGATTGAATAAATCAGAAAGCAACTAACAGATGGTGATGCAAAACTATGAAAATAAGGATTGTCAGCAACATACTACCAATAGATTACTTAATCCTAAATCGCTCACTTCATCGTTCACATACAAATTATTTATTACTGCACCCAATACGAGCCTAAAGTTGTCACATGCACAGAGATGCAACCAAGTTTTTTTATTCTGTCTTTCTTTCAAAATTCTATTTTTATTCAGTGAGGCCATCACAGGAATATCAATCGGAGCACATTAATCAGCCACACAAAACAATGCTCAACAAAGCTCAACTGGAAGTCAGAAACACTAACCTTTTGCCTAAGCTCTCTTGCGCTTAAGTGGCTTGATATGATCCATAATATAATTGATAACTTCTTTCAATGTAGCCTTTCTTTTTTCCTTGAAGTTCCATAGCTCCGCAATAGTATACCCACCACTTGCATTGTATTCATTTATTTCTTTTAAGGCTGTAACAACAGCTGAATATATCTCATCCCCCCATTCATGCTTGAGGCTTCTTAACTTCTCATCTTCCTCATTTATAATATTCTGCATAAATGCAACATCATTATATGTGTTCAGTATTATACTTCTCTGCTTTACAAGTATTAATGATACAAGCCAGATCAAGAGCTAAAGAGTATAACACAGGACCTTTTACATATGCCAAGCCAAGTCCTTAACTTAACAAATTATATAATTAATTAATTACTAACAATTAAAACCATTTTCTCGGGACAAGAAAGCATATAAAGCAAACTTCTCCAATGTGTGAACAGAAAACTACAAGTAACCACGTCAACTAACCAATTGAGGCAGAACTCCTTTATGAACACAAAGCATGTCAAGGTTGTACATACCTCTGGTTTATCATCAACTGTGACCACTTTAAATGGATGCCAAGCTGAATTCTTCACGTTCTCCTGCCACAAAGAGCAAAGCTCGACACCTTTGGTACTAGCTTCTTCAAGAGGAAATCTTTTCTTGCAGTTATTCACAAAAATCTTCTGATCAAGCTCTCCCATTCTCTTGAGCCCAATATTAGTTCTAGGACCATTCAGCATATCCTCTAACCCCTAAGACATTGGAAGCAGGAAAAAAAAATTAGTCTCCACAATCTACTCACGATACAATAATAGAATTTCAAAATTATTATTTCCAACAGAAAGGTGAAGAGAATCTTCTTGCAAGCATATTCACAGCTTAGAATAACTAGACACAGGAAGAGAAGCAGTTGCTTTTTAGAGTGGTTAACTTCAAGAATCAATGAAGAGAAAGGTTAAAGCATGGAATCTAAGTGAAAGATATAACTAGGATTTTCTTAAATGCACCCAAGGCCAAGGTATAGTCTGCTAGATTAAAATACTCCAAAAAAAGGTCGGGGTAAATTAGCAAATCTCTATAAATAGATAGAGAAGAGGGGACTGGGGGGATACTTTTATTAGGGAGAAAGTAAATGAGGTCATACTTTTATTAATTCTTTACGAGCTTCCTGCAGTTCATCATTACTTTGGCGCTCCTTCACGATGAGGGTTTGATTCATGTCCTCCATACTTTCCAAATTATCTACTTTTTCTTTCAATTCATCATTCATCTCTTTTATTTTATTCTGAACAGCTGCATCATCTTCATCTCCAAGATGCTTCATAACTTGCAATTTCCCTTTTAACTCTTCAATTTCCATTTCCAACTTTTGTTTGGCATCTAACTGTTTTTCCAACTGAAGTATCTTGTTATAGGCCTCCTCTTTCTCTCGCTGGAAATTTTGAAATTCACATCAATAGGCATTCACAATGTATAAGAATTAAGTGATAAATAACAAACTTTTCATAACCAAGACACTAAATAGTAAATAAGAGGCAAACCTTTTGCTCTTCAACAAGCCTCAAGACATTCTCATCAGCTATCTTTTGTTCCTTTGAAGCCAATTGGAGCGATTCATTCCTCAAATCTTTCTAGAAACACAAAGAGATTATATAAGAATCCTATAAAACCACACATAAATGCTAATTATTTCAAATTCTATAAGCACCTTAAGTAAGGCAATGTAGAAGCTATAAATGTTTTCAAGGGCTGTTAATGAAATGAAAAATATGCTGCTTTTTTTTTCCTCCAAAAAATAACACTGGCTCTTTACAAATGGTTTTTAACAGTTATTGTCATAGATGACATAATTAAAACTGAAACCATTTTTATGAATTGATATTTCCACACAATGCATGGAAGCCATAAATTTGCCAATATTGACTTAAGGGTCCAATCTAAAGGGAGTGAATAGGATCAGAATAAATTACTTGGCTCAAATCAGTAGCAACCAATAAAATAATTTTAGTAACAGAACAAAGACAAAAACATGCCACAAAATTTTGAAATGACAGTCATTGATAAGCCAGAAAGATCCAAGGTATAAAAATTATATTTAAATGAGTACATATTTACAGGCCAAAAAATATTATATACATTACCTTCTTCTTGTCCTCATCAAGTTTCTTCTTCTCTTGATCAGTGAGGGCCTCACGTTTGTTTAGATCTCTACTCCAGGAATCAAGTTTCCGCTTTTTTTCCTCCAATTCACTACTCAGCTTTTCTTGTTCATCCAAGATCCTCCGTACCTCGTTACGAGCTCTACGCTGCATATTCCTTGATTCTGACAAAGAAAAGAAACAATTATGTAGTATTATCAACTACAAAGTTTGCACAAGAATGCATCTCATAATAGTAGAACATATATAGCCACATTTGAAAAACATGGATTTATACATGAAAGGCAAAATCAGAAGCTACAAATTGAAAGTACACAAACCTTCTTCAAAGGCATTGTGAAGCTTATCTTTCTCCTCAAGCATCCTACTCAAGGACATAGTCTTTTCATTAAACTTATATTGCATTTTGTCAAGGTTTTCGTTTGTTATCTCAATTTCATTAGTCAAGTTTGTCACAATATTATTCCTGCTTTCAGATGCCTCTTGAACAATATCTGAAACGGTCCTCAACCTTCCTTTGTTGCGGAGGTATTCCCCGATTGGCCCTCCACAATTATAATCATCTTCCCGAGCAACCCATCCATAAATGTTTGAGCCAGCCTCTAACTTCCTTGAATTCCAATCCTTCTTACCGTGACGTGCAGCTTCGAATGACTTCTCAAACTCACTTGCATTCATGAAACCATTCCAGTCGTTGTTGAAGTCTACCACAGCCTCAGCAATCAGGTCATCATCTTTTAAGAATATACGGAAATCTATTGGTCTGAATTTAGCAAATTCCTTCAACCAATATCCAGAATCGACTGATTTCCCCTTTATGTTAACAATTATACCTGTCCAAGGCCAAACATAAAGATCTTCTTGCAGTAAAGGTTGATTGACAGCTTGGGGTAGAGCTGGGCGCTGGATTGGCTCTGCTTCACCAGCTAGGTCAGCCTCCAAATACTTTGCTAGAGCAAGGTGGTTTGCCTTTTGTTGTGCACTTCTGTTAGCAGAACCCTTACCAACTCCTGATGCATGTTGCAATAAATCCTTATATTTGAATTCTTGTTTTTTCTTCCCAGCACAGTAAGGACACCTAAGAGTTCCATTCAAATTTTTAACCTTGTATTTCCCAGACCTTAA
Organism: Glycine tomentella; assembly: GCA_007407185.1. Lineage (NCBI taxonomy): Eukaryota > Viridiplantae > Streptophyta > Magnoliopsida > Fabales > Fabaceae > Glycine > Glycine tomentella. Next base: position 33,212 of record PYAF01000710.1, on the reverse strand, counting down.
CTGTTCATATGGTTTCTCTGCGTACTCTTCAATCTCAGATTCACTGATATCAGAATCTTCTTCAGAGCTGTAGTCCATTGAAGTTCTGGATACCAAAAAAACCAGTCCAGGAAGAATACAATTTGAGAGGAGAAAATTTTTCAGAAAGCATTAATGCAAGTTAGCACCAACAGCTTCAGAGTTTTGATTCACTGAATTATTAAGAAAATTTCTCGAAATATAACAAACAATAGTCACCAAACCCCTAAACCCTGGAACAGTGCATATCTAAACACATGCAAGAAATCGGGAAAAGGAAAACAAACACGACATTCGATGAGAGAGTGAGAAGTTGAACTTACAGTTGGGAGAGTGAAACGATCGGCGCAGTGAAAGTGAGAAATGAGAAAGGGAAGCAAGCCCTAGTTAATTGAAGAACTATTTGATTTGGGTGAGTGCGGTGCGAGAAATGATCAGCTGTGTCGACGCTGCACGGGTTTAACGGAAAGCCTTCATTTGCTATTGGTTGAAGCTAACGATGAGTCAACGTGGAGTAGCTAGGTATGCCCAATGATAGGTTTGATGATGAGTGAATTGTGTACGTCGCTGTGTGTGATTCTGATTCCTAACGCCCTTGTTGGTGAATACTATGAGTCTATGAGTATTATTTTGCTGATCAAAAAAAAATAAAAAAAAATGAGTCTATGAGTATTAGAATATCACTATGTCCGTCTTTCGGAATGCTCCCACACTCAGCAAAAACTGGAATATCCCGTTCCGTGACTCTGACGAGCATTTGCTTTGCGTCAAATATGAACGGGCTGGGCTGTCTTGGGCTTATTGACAAATAAGCCCTACACAATAGTAAGCCCATTCAAAATATAAGAACTACAAAATTCAAAGATTTTTTTTATAAGTTTATTTAATTAAATTTTCATGCAAATTGATTTTAACTTATGAAATAAATTCTTGCTTAAAAAAATGAATTTAATTCATTTTATTTTATTAATTGTTATTTCTTCTTTTATAAGTAATTAATGAAATATTTATCTAAATAAATTCTAAATATGTTTTGGAAAAATTTATATACAATATTTTGATTTGATGTTTCTGATGTCAAACATTAATATTTAATAACAACAAGATGTCCCCAATTTTTGAATAGATTTATTTTCAATGAAAAATATTTGTGGTTTGGATAAAAAAAATTAACATTTAATATTAATCTTTATTGACTAAGAACGTTTACGATACAAGTTAATTAATGGATTGTTTAATAAAAAAAGTATTTTAGGTGTCACATGTTGCTTAAAATTTGAGAGAGTTATTTATATAAATAATTATTATTTATAAGTTATTTAATTTTGTGTTAAATATAAATGAGAGAAATAAAATATTTATGAGTTAAATAATTGTTAATGAAAATAAATATTAAAAATAATAATTAAGTTACTTAATATAACATAAATTAAATTGTTTATATAATATCATGGGAGATGTTACAAGTTTTTTAGGTGAAATGGACAACATCAAAAGTATCTAAAAAAGGATATTGCACATAATTTTCATAGTTGTCTTCCATCCAAGTTCCAACTAACCCTATACCTTTCAGGTCTTCTCCTTTTGTCTCTACGTGATTTGATGTTTACTGAAGACGTATTATTATTCAAATATTAATCTTATATTTCTGGATTGATTGACTCTTCAACAGTAACGCCACAACGAATTTAGCATGCAGCAGCCAACACACAAAAGTGGTATACAGATATTTTGCTAACTGCATTTGGACGAGTTAAGCATCTCTATTTATGAAGAGGTATGAATTTATTTGTTTTGCCAAAAAAGTCCATTTCTATTAAATTATATACCTTTGAGATTTTGCATTATCTCGAGAAATACACAGGAGCACAATTAATATTATGTCATCTACCAAAAAAATAAGTAATACTGCGTCGAGTGAGCATAAATTTTTTCATTTATTTTTCTTTTTACTGTAAAATATTTTTACATATATGTCTTTCCCTTGAAATAAAAGACGTATATGTTAAATTTGCACAGTTATTCTGAACTCTTATTTACTTTTTCTATTTTTTTCATGATTAAATTTTGGGAGCAACTTATTTTTTTGACTTTTTTAATTCTTACTTCCCATCTAGCCATAATTTTGGTTGTGACATCAAGTAAACCTTTCACAAGACTTACATATAAATCCCACGATTTTTCATATAAATGTAGTTTACTTAAAATTATAATAAAAACGTGTATAGTTTATTTAAATAAAAAAATTGGACAAATCAATAAGATTTATATTTTAGATGAATAGAAAAAGTTAAAATAAAATAAAAATTTAAGAGTCTCACATATAAATCCCGTGGGTTTTCATATAAATATTTGTATATGTGTATCGTGTATATGATTTTATTTGTGAAAATATTTTTCACTCATACTTATATAATTATATATTATAAAATTGCAATGCCCAATTTTTTTTCATGATTTTACTGCAAAAATTATATATTATTATTTTTATTATACATTTTATTAATTTAAAGTTGTTCTTGTGTCTCATTTTTATTTATTAAATAAATTTGATTAAGCCGTGTAATTCTTGAAAGCTATTAGGAGTAAAAGAGGGCAGGAGAGGATCCACACACCTTGAGAAATAGTTGGAAGTGTTGTAACTGTTGTTATGGCTTAAGGTGAGATATTTAATCTAATTAGTAATTACATTGAAGTTTTTTTTTCCTTGGAGAGGAAAACGACTTGTATTTTTTGACTGAAGAGGAAAACCAAATTGACTCGTCAATTGTGAGAGGAAATCATGTATGCCAATTTAGTTCGAGTATTTGAGTGCATCATCAGTTCAACTCTAGGCATTTTTCCATGAAACGAGGACACGAAATTATGGTTGATTTTGCATTAGGTGGAATATGAGATTGACGAGGGAAGGTGAGTCGAATTGTTGTTGATTTGATAAATTTGAAGAATCAAATGGAGAAGGTGCGTTGAAAGAGTCAAAACATGTGGATTTCGAAGGTTAAGTGTTGTTAGAATATGGTCGAGAAGTGATAAGTGAAAAATTGTATTTGTACATATATAGATAGATTTATAGAAGGTTAGGTTAGATGACATTTAGATACGGAGTAAATTGTGCTGTAGTAAGTAAAATCTCATGATTCTAATGCTATATTATATCTTTTAGAAATATCATTCTTCTTGATTTGTGCTGAGAAAAAAAAAAATCTTCTTGACTTGTATTGTTTTGTCACTTTTCTTATATTGAATAGAAGATAAATACTGAAAAATTTTATAATAGTTTACACGTTAAATTTAAACAATTGAGTTAGACTCTTTAATATATTTTAATGATTTTTCCTTCTAAAATTAGTCATCTTTTATAAGACTTTTCCCAAACAAACATAAATATCTTATTTAAATATCAATTTTAAAGGAAATAAAAAAGCAATGTCCACTTTTATAAAAAGAGGAAAAAAACTATAAATATAAAAGTTAATTCAAGAAAAAAGATTCAACTCATAATCTTCTCATCCTTTCTCTACTCTCGTTCTCTTTTTCTTAGAGTACATGGCAGCCTTCATCATTAGTTTATCTACGAGATTATAAACAGAGGAGCTTTTTTTGAATTTTTTCTTCTTCTCCTTTTAAGGAGAAAGGCTAAACACTGTTTTTCTAAAACTCTTAAAAAATGGGCTTCTTTATTATGAAGAAAAGATATAAAAAATGTAGCTTATGAAAAAGCACCTTCAGATTCAGTGCTTATGTTTACCTTTTCGCTAGATTGGTATGCAAAAGTAAAATTTTCGGTTCCTGATATTTACATTTTTATATTGTTTCTTTTAATTTTTTTCCCCACCATATTGATAATGGTTGCTACTGTAGACAATGAGTTTTGACACATTCTTCGGGCCTGATTCATCAAAGACCGTTCATGTAACAGTTATGCGCTTAAAATTATTTTTTAAAAAAGATTTATTAAACAATTTTTAATTTAAATGAAACTAATAAGTTGAAGAAAAAAAGTTAACAAACAGCTTTTATTTTTCAAGCTTTTTTTTTGTTTTAATTTAAAAATTAATTGTTTCGTTTTGGTATGAAAAAGTTGGGACAAATTAACATGGTTTTCCTTTCTTATTTTTTCATCCAGTACGTGGACAATTTTGGAATTTATGCCGATGTTTTGGATTTCTTTAGGTGATTAATAACTAATTCTAGACATGTAGTATTATAGATTTTATAAGTTAATTTTTTATTCTTCTAATTTTAATATAACCCGTAATTTACTCTGTTATTGGCTTTGCTTTATTACTTTATATGATATATTAGAGAAATTATGCATATTAGCTAGCTTATATATATATATATATATATTACATAAATTAATTTTAATTTATGAATTTTTTCATCCTGTAAATACTTACGGAGAAGTTTATTAAAATATGCCCTTAACGTGTTGTATTCATTTTCACTTTAATCCTTCTCTTAAACATTATTTTGGAAGTAAGACGAAAATAAAAATAAGGAAAAAAATCTACATTAATTAAATTGATATAAAAAGAAAATAAAAAAAATACTTATTTAGAAAATAAAAAATGAAAAGAAAGAATGCGAGAAACAAGTGTAGTTAATTATTTTTTATTAACAAATATTAATTTATTAATTTTTATGAAAAAAATATTAGTGAGAGATTCAAAGTTAGTCTCTCCTTCCTCCACCCTTCACTCTTAGTTTTCTTTTTCAATTAATAAATCAACCTTATATCTATATCTTATATCTTATTAGTTATCTTTTGAGAGAATGTCAAATCAACGTAATAGACTTTTTGTTCAAATTATTCCCCTAGCCGCTGCCTGCCAGAATATTTTGGCACGGTGGGGGGTTCGAAAACATTTTGAGGTGCGACTTGCGTTCAGTTTTCTTTTTCACAGTTTTGAACTAGAGAAAATTATCTTTAAAGATAAATATTTCGAATTTCTCGTTGAATGATATAATTTATGATGGAGGTTTTGGGCAGATGGTAACTAATTTTTACAATGCTATATTAATAAGAACAAATAAAACTAAAAATAATGGCTTCTGGGGCTATGCTTGGATAGAGAGAGGGAAGGTGAGAGATTTCAATGGAAGACAGAAAAGAGGTTTTAATTAGATACTTTATTTGGTTAAGAAGGAAAGGAAATATTTTTTTTAAAATTATTAATTATTCTTATTATTTTAAATTCTAAAACATAAGTAAAAGATTTTTAATTAAGAGTGATGATATTTTGACACATTCTACTATTTTAAATATCTCATCAACAATTTAAATTTCTTCTTATATTTTTTTATTTATATTTTTCTCTCATGTTTATTAACATTTGAGAGTTAAAATATATTTTTCCATTAGTTAATATTTCTCGTAGTTTTGAATATTCTTCTTCCCTTATCTCCAAGTTTTCCAATATTAAAGCAGAACAAAAATTAATAATATTTTTTTACTCTCTCCTTCCATTCTTTCTCCTCTCCTTAAAAACTAAACCAAATTACAAAATTTTATAAAATTCCTTCCACTTTCTCCTTTTCATTTCCTTCCAACAAATATCCACGCGAGATAAAAATCTCAGGCAAGAAAAAGTAGCTTTATTTTGTTTCCTCTTATTGACTAATGACTATCTTGGGCAGCAATTTTGATACATCCAACTATCCAAGATTTTCAATAGCCAAACATGGGAATATATATCTCAGCGATATCAATTGCCCAGAGAGTAAAATATCGTTTAATATAGAGATCTAAAAGTAAAAGTGCGCAAAAGTGTGTGTTATCTTTTTTCCCTTAATTAAGAGAGGAGGAAAACATATTGACCCACTATTCAAGGCTCAACAACCACAGTGTCTTCCAACCAAGCAGAAAGTCATGTGTTTAATTGCATATGCTATATATAACAGACAAGTTGCATAGCTCAGTTTCAAATTTCAATTCATCCCTGATGACTTGCCGAGACAAATGCATCTTACAGTGCAGCAATGCACAGAGAAAAAGGATGGCCTAGAAGAAACGGCCAAGGGAAATTGAAAAATAACAGAAGGCACATTCAATGGTACATATAGAAACCGATGATTGATGTCTGACGTTAAGGGCCTATTTCTCAAATCCCATATTGCATTTGTTACACCGTCCACTTCCAGAACCAGAAGCAACAGCTACCAGCTGGTCTTTTCCTTTGTACCTGCCATCAGTTTCGACCACTCATGTCTTTTCCCTTTCGATTCTCTAGTCAACCACACCCCTTCTATATAATACGTACTTCTTCACTCTTTGCATCCTCACCACAAACCAAACCAAACCAAAGATAAATTAAACAATTTTAACATCAATCTCGAGGGTATCTTTCTCTCCCTCTCCCCTCTCTCTCTTTTTCTCTTTTTACTCTCCCTATTCAGCTTAAAAATTGTCTTTTTTTTCTTGTCTTATCTATCTACCCTATACTTGGTTTCAGGGTAAGAGAATAGAGAGGAATGAACAACGAGGAAGTCCCATCATTACCTTCCACACCTGCAACACCAGGGACCCCCGGTGCTCCTCTCTTTGGTGGCCTCAGGTTTGAGAAGCCTAATGGTAGTGTTGTTAGGAAATCGTCCTTCCTCAAAAGTTGCAAATGTTTCAGTGTTGAACAATGGACTTTAGAAGATGGAGCCGTGCCTAGAGTCTCTTGCTCTTTACCATCCCCTCATATCCCTCTCGCAAAAAAGGTATCAAAATTGCACTAAGCTAGCTAAGTTCCTTTTTCTAGCAAAAAAATGAACCAAATTCAGTTTTAGATAATTAGTATGAGGGAATTGGTAAACAACGGGGACCCATATATTTTTCCTTGATTTATTATTAATGTTGTTGAGTTGATTCCAAAACCTGAAGGTTGGAGCTGAGTTTATTGGCACTTTCATTCTCATGTTTGCCGCAATAGGCACTGCTATTGTGAACCAAAAGACACATGGATCAGAAACTCTGATTGGATGTGCTGCAGCTAATGGACTTGCTGTCATGATCATCATTTTCTCCACTGGCCATATCTCCGGGGCTCATCTCAACCCCGCTGTCACCATTTCCTTCGCTGCATTAAAGCACTTCCCCTGGAAAAATGTAATTAAAGTTAAGCCTTTATTATTTTTTTTTGGAAAAATTATACATTTTAGTTTTGTCTTTGAATAAAAGATACCGTGAAAAGGATTTACGATAACTCATATAATTGCTCAACTAATTAACCTAGATCCCTTAACCTGCACGTAATAAACTTTTTTGTATTTGTTTTTTTCTTGCATTGATTACTATATATTTAAAAGGTTGATCTTTATTTTTCTGAATGAATTAATTGTAGGTGCCTGTGTATATTGGTACACAAGTTTTGGCATCAGTGAGTGCTGCATTTGCTCTGAAGGTGGTTTTTCATCCGTTCATGAGCGGTGGAGTGACGGTCCCTTCAGTGGGATATGGGCAAGCTTTCGCCACAGAGTTCATTGTCAGCTTTATTCTTATGTTCGTTGTCACTGCAGTGGCCACCGACACAAGAGCTGTGAGTATCTTATTCTATTAACCCACTTTCTTCGTCTGATGATAAGTATGTGAAAAAGATGTTCTGAGATCGACAAAACTTAATTAATTATGTGAAACAAGTGTTAAGGAGTGAGTAGTTTGAAGGAGGGGGGAGAGGAGATATACAAGTCATAAATAAAGAATTTTTTTGTCTATTCCTTGGTTTTGAAATGCTTGTGTCAGATCAGAAGATAAGTTTTATTTTATTAATGCATATTTTCAATTTTAAAAGAACACAAGTCAATGACAGGAGGCCCTCGTGCCCTGCAAGTCTCGTTCAATTAAGTAAAATCCTATACACATGCAATAACAATAATTTCACGTTGTCTCCCCCTGGATCCATGAAGCTCATGATATTCGTGCATGCACCAAAATCAACCATAAAGAAACGGACCATTCGTTGATATTGTTACAAGAGTAATATCATTTCATATGCAAAAGTTTTACAATAATTTATACATTTTTCATATTTACTCATTTTCTCTCCTTTCTTTCTCTCTCTCTCTCTCTCTCTCTCTCTCTCTATATATATATATATATATATCTATATATATATATATCTTTCACACGGTATAAAATTTAAATACAAATGGTATTATTCTCGTCACAATAATATTGCATGCATATATAACATGCATGACCACATTTGTTTTCCTCAATCTTGGTCACTTTATTTACTGGTATGAATAAAAAACCTTTAAAGATTATTCAAAATTTATTTTATGTATTTACATTTCTTCAAAACAAAATTTTGGCTTTATTAATATTTCACACACACATATATATATATTATAAATGTTGATTTCCTTTTTAAAAAACTTTAGTTCACCTGCTCACGAGGTTTAATTGTTGATTAAATAAAATTATCTCGAGCTAATTTATGTTTGTGTAAGTTTTTCTTTGTAGTTTGTAGTTAATTTCTTAGAGTTGTACTTATATTTTTTTTTTAAAAAAAGTTTTTATTGTAATTCGTGAACATGGGATGAGAAGGGGTGAAGACAATATTTAACTTCATATTCTTGCCGACATGACGCTTCTCACATCTGTACCATAAATAAATAAGTTTCCTCTTCCTTAGTTGAGCCAGAAATTGTTTCTCTTTTATTGCCATTTCTGCAAGTTAAAAGAAATATACTAGAGTCAACCCAGACAAGAGGAGGGCGGTACCACACTTGAATAAAAAATCCAAAAAAGTTGTGATTGCCATATATTATATTTAACTAGGGTTATTAATGGAAAATAAATCTTTACATATTTTTGTTCGAGTTTGCGAGGAGTTGCGACCATTAAAACATGAACATGCATTTTGCAGTGAGATAACGCTGTGTCTTCGTGCTAAACAACAAAAGGGATGTCGAATCAGGCTAGCTAATTGCACCCGACAAAAATAAAATATAGTTTGTTTGAAACAACATTTTTATTGAATAATATATAACAGTACATGTGTATAATATATAGATAGATTATTGATTATGAACTTGTTTTTTAATATAAAGTTAGAAGTGTTTTTAAGAATTTTTTTACTTAAAAAAGTATTATATTTCTAATAAAGAAACTCTCCAAAACACTTCTATTTTGTGTCTAAACAGATATAGATACTCACTTAATTAGGTCAATTAGACAAAACCTTATCATATTATTATTGATTTTATTTGGGGTGTTATATTATGGTGCAGGTGGGAGAGCTCGCGGGAATAGCGGTGGGAGCTACTGTCATGCTCAACATACTCATAGCCGGGTATATATATGTCCCATCTTATTATTCAAATATGCTACCTACGGTATTAACAATTATTGCTCAGGGGAGAGGTTAACCATAAAAGAAAATATAAACATATTACAACAAGCACATGAGTCACTAGGAACATCAATCACGTCGTTAAACAATACAGTATTACGTAAATATTTGGCAGTTGTTCCGATAATTTGAATTATTCTTGGCATAATCCTATCTTTTGAAAAAGTAGATTTTCGTAACTCCATTGGTCGGGGAACACTTTAGCAATTAGCACAAGTTGGGGGGGGGGGGGGGGGGGGGGGGTTTTTT
>PYAF01000710.1:12895-23501 GCA_007407185.1 Glycine tomentella | reverse complement strand
GAACATTGGGTCCAGCAATAGCTGCAAACAACTACAAGGGCATATGGGTCTATCTCATAGCTCCCATACTTGGAACTCTATGTGGGGCAGGTGCCTACACTGTGGTCAAGCTGCCTGAGGAAGAGGCAACAAAGACACCTTCTTCTGCTCCTAATGGGAGCTATAGAAGGTGATGATATATATATATATATATATATATATATATATATATATATAAATATATATATATATATATATATGATTAATCATTTTCTTGCATCCCCAGCAATTCTTCATCACATGCATGATGCACCTAAGAAAAACATACCTCGATCAGAATCAGCCATATGAGATATGAGATATTTGTGCATGCATGATGGTATAGATATTGCGGGAAGAAGCAAGCAAAATTGAGCACTGTTTGGTGCATGCACGTACGTATATTAGCTATATTAGATATCGACCTGTGTACTTCAAATGCATCGATGTGTACTGTAAAATATCCCAGGACGACAAAATGATCAGTGATTTTTGTACATGCACGTACCATATATGCATGCATCTGCTGTAGCCGTTGTTGTTTTATTAATAAATATAATATCAGTAGACAGAAATCGAGCAGCAGCGCATGTGGGATCTTTACCTCCCCCATCTTGTGGACTTTTCCTATACATTCCTCTCAAAATTAATCAACAATATTAATTAATGATAAGGGTTTCTTAATTTAATAATGTATATTTATAACAAGATGTTATATTTTCTTTCCATATAAGCAAAATTTTATTAGAAGAGAGTATTGAGGATATTTTAATCCAAGTACGTTAGTCTATATCAAGGCTAGAATAGAGAGATAATAAAGATAGGTTGAATGTTGTCTATACCTCGATCTTAAACTATATATGTTCACTATCTCGCATCAAAAAACTATTTCACGGTCTAATATTTATTAGGTTCAAAACACTATGGAAGTTAAAAGGAAATTTGTATAATGCACAATATTGTTACACGACACCCTGCTTAATTTAATTTTAACGAAATAAATTAAGGTCACGCCAAAGAGGAAGCTAGAGAAGTAAGCACAGGCCGCATAAGTAAATGGGCGTTGCTATCTAATACGAAAAGATGGAAAAGCTTCGCACACGAATAACATAAAGAATCACACAATGAACGACTGATCTTCTTTGAAAGATAAACATTTATCGGAAAATTAAAAAAAAAAAAGAAAAACGGAAGTTGATGCAATACAGTGTTCGTGTGCTTTTCACGAAAACCGTTTGGTAACTTTCAGCATTTTCCTAAGTAAATATCTCCCAAGTTCAATTATGGCTTGCACCTTCAAGTTGCTTACTAGACTTTTTTCTTATTTCTGGAATCCATTTTTATTTTTATTTTTCAGAAGAATGACCAATTCGAAATTCGAAAGATAAAAAAAATATTCTAAAAAGGATGTAGAGGACAATTTGGAGTTGTAGTAAGTAAAAACCACGCCGACCCAGGAAGAAATATCAACATGAGGTCGAGGTTGTTGCCCCGCATTTGCATATTCATATTGGTTTTAATTTGATGAATTTTTCTTTGTTTGATTTCCATAGCATAAGTTTTGCATGTTCATATTACTTGAGGAGAGGGAATATGGGGAAAAAGAGGGAGAGGTGACTAAAGAGTGCAGTATTTTGTGGCAGTGATGGGTGACTAAAAGATATAATACTATAAAGGTGTATCATAGTAATATGGACTTTAAATTATTTTAAAAGCTAAAATTAGTGGTTCAGGAAACATCACTTAATTTACTAGTTCATGCTATACACCGTCTTGCAAATGATTTACATTTAATTAAATGGACAATAACAATATAGAAACTTGTTGTATCATATATTTGTGCAGTTGCGACAACAATTGTACCATTTTTTTAAAAAAATTATATGTATGGTATGCAAGGAGAAAAATCTGTTCATATTTAATAAGACTATCAAGAATAAAACAAATCCAAATATTTTAAAAATACATTTTTAATATTTAAACTCAAAACCAATTAATAGTTAAAGTTGACCAATTTTTACCATCAAATGTATAGATTAACTTACCTAAAATTATTACAACTTAATTAAAGATGTCGACTTTGACTATGGACACATCTTTTAGCAAATAATTCATATCTTTTTTTTTCACTATATTATAAGAGATTAATCGTTTTTTTTTTAAATCTTACTCCTTTTACTAAAATAATGCATTATAAAAGATTAAAACACTATAGTCATTCCAGCAAGTAGCAACAAAAAAATAGGATAATTTATATCAGATTTTAGGTTAAAAATTATTTACCAACATTACATATTTATAAATAAAAAATATATCAAATTATACATATACAACTTAAACAACTATTAATATATTATTCAATAATTTGATATAAAATATAATTTTCAAGTCAAATTATATCAACATATTATTAATATTATTTATTTCATTTTTTTAAATTGAATAACAATAAAAATTTAATTAATTAATTATCCATTTATTAGTATATTTTAAAAAAATTATTATAATAATTTTAATTTATATAAATGAGGTAATAAATAGTTTTGAATTAATATAAATTTTTTATATGTAATTTATGTGAAAAAAAATTAATTTATTGATAAATTTTAAGAAAATATTATTAATTTTTTCACAGTAGAAAATATTAATCAATTGAACTATTAATGATTGTTTAATTTTATTTTTCCCCCATAACCATTGCTAGATACGTATTATCTAAGAAAGGAAAGACTCATAATCTCAAATACATCTAAATTTCTGGATTAGAAAAAAAGCAAACTCATTTATTTTTCTTTTTTAGTCCTATTGGTAGAAAAACACAATAAAAAGAAAGAGAGAAAAATCATTAAAAGAGAAAAAGGAAGAGGAACGAAGCAATCGCCAGTCGTCTGTTCTGTCCCGCGGGAGCAGACGACCTGTCTTCATCGCCAAACAACCTCTAAAACATTCATCAACGTTCAATATTAATCCATCCATCATTAAATAATAAAATAAGGTTCGATTTTTGATCTTTGTTTTGTTTCTGATCCATCATGGAGGTGCCGAGTTCCTGGGATGCCCTTCGCAAACAGGTTCCAATTATTCTCCTCCTTATCATGCTTTAATTTCCAGTTTCTGCTTCTGCTTATGTTGCAAATGATTCAATTGATATGGGCATGCACAATTCGAGTGCCCAATTGCCAAAATTTTGTTTTTTTTTTCCTTCTCCTAGGGTTTCTTCGTTTTTGTCGGTGATGGGGAATTCATGGGATCAGGGATTGGATTCTACTACCCTTTTGCTATCTGTGCTTTGAACATGGTTTGATTTGTTGAGTTGCAGGTTTTCAGTGGTGGAATCTTTTTCCCCCTGTGAAGAGGCTTCTGTTTGGTTTTTGAATTGTTAATGGGTTGAATTATGAATTTTTGCAATGCTTTAGATGATAATTTTGTTCCTAGATTTAGGTTCATAGGATTGGCAGGCTAGGAATGCACCTGATTTGTTTAGGAATCAAGGTTTTTGCATTGTGATCTACATCTACAGAGAATGAATTTGAGGTAGACGAATATTGCGTGAAGCTACCACCTAATCAGGGTTGTTGTAACTAGTAATAAAATGTTCTCTGATAGCCAGGTGTTATAGATGGTGCAGAGATATTGTTTTGTGCTTTTACAATACTGAAGCACAATGATGTAAACTCTTTCGAAAATATAAAGTGATTTTGATTGATTAATGCCCTATTTGTTTTACCATTATAAAATCATTTTTCCCACTTTCCTCATTTTTCATTGCAATTCCTCTTTCAGCCTTTTCAAAATCAATTCTATCTTCTCTTTACTCCAATGCTAAACCAAATAGGCATTAAAATTCAGGTTCATATCGAGAAATGTGAATCGTTAAGCTAATTTTAGTCATAATTTGTATCGAATCGTAACATTCCAAGACAATGAAATATAATTTTGAATATATCATATAAATGATACATAGAGTTCAGTGTAATTTTTAAAAATAGATAAAATGCCTTGTAAAATAAAATTGTTAGTTATATCTTAGTTTGTGAATCCTCTATTTTGGAAGAATGGAAATGAAGAAATGTAACAACCAATTAGAGTCCATGCATTGAATGAGTGACAAATAAAGTAGCGGGAATAATCAAATAGGATAAGTTCAAAAATGCTTCTTCAATTCTTTTTCATTTATCAATTTAAGTTTACATGACTTTTCAATTTTTTTTTTTATGAGAATCGCGGAAGGAAAAGTAAAAAAGAAAAAATAACGAATCGTTGAATCATGTGATTCATATTGATTATATGAAATTGCATCAATTCATTCATATATTGTAAGATTCAAAGACATTTGAAATTGATCTTATGATATGAATTGATGGCTAGCCGAATCACATCAAATCATATGATTGAAATCATGAGTTGTAAGATTTTAATAACTATGCTAAATAGTTAAGTTGCAAGCTGTTAACAACTCAAGCCTTTTGTTTATATGTACTGGTGGTTAAAATCAGTAGATTGTTTAGATATGCTTCTCGATATTTGCCTTTTCTCTATCTACATTGACACTGTATGGGTTAGAATGTTAATTTTCTCAGAACTTACAAGTTACAAAACAGATGCAAAACCTTCCATGTTTTTGGCAATGCGAGTATTTGCTGGAGTCCTGATGGAAAGCTTATGCAATAGAGAAATTGTATTTGTATTTTGATAGAAACTGGACCAGCAAGGAGATAAAAACTGGGTATTTTTATTGAATGGGAGTTCACACTCCTAATGACAGAAACAGTAATTTTTGAGGAATCATTAACCTCCTACAGTACATTCACCCCCTTCTCCAAACTCCCTAACAACCTATTTATAATTTTCCCTTTAACTGCGAACTAACAGTTAGTTATAACTAACTATTAGTTATACTAATTGTCTTACTAACTAACAGTTTTCCTACCCGCTTCCCCATCTTCTATTCCTATCAATACCCTCCCCTTCAAGATGGACCTGGTCCCCAAGGTCCAGGTGAGGATAAACAACCTACATTTCATCAGCAAGGGTCTCCTTCATCTTCTTCTTTACATGAGTAAGATTATACTTCTCTTCACAAGTGAAACATTCTCCTTTCCTCATCTTCTCATTTACTTCGCGGGTGACAAATTATGGAAGGTTCTTCTACCTTGCCATCCATTATCCCCTGCAGTTGGAGAGAATTCACTTACCTTACTACTAGCTGGCTGCCATTCTCTTCCAGATTTTTGGTTTAAAAAAATTGATACCCCTTGCTGTACCCTCTATTCATATGTCCCAAAACCCGATTTTTTCTTTTCTACTTGTTGCACCTTGCTCATGGACTCTATCAGATTTCTTGGTTCATGAAGTTTCACCTCTGTGTTGACCTCTTCTTTTAACCCTTTGAGTAAAATTTCCATCAAGAAGGATTCTTCCAACCCCTTCACCATACCCACGCACTTTTCAAACTGGTTGATGAAACTCTGCACAGTTTCTTCTTGTTTCAGGGCCAACAAAGCTTGAAACGGACTCCCAAGATTAGAACTTTGAAATCTTTGGGAGAGTGCCGTGGCATCTTGATCCCTTCCCAAGAATGGTTTGGGTTCCAAGATTCCCACTATTGGAACCAGCCCAAAGCCTCCCCATCCATAGCCACCAGCACTGCTTCCAATTTATCCTCCTCCCTTATGGATTGTAGTAAAAAATATCTCTCAATTTTCGACAACCAAGCCAAAGGATCTTCACCCCCGAAAATCGGCATTTCAAGGTTCTGCCACCAATTTCCCCCTGCTGCCTTGTTTCCTCTGTTTCTTCCCGTTGAATCACCTCCATGCGCGTTCGCTTCCTGCATTTGTTTCTCCCACGCCGTCGCCAGCCTCTGTATCATTGCTTCGATTGAAATTAACCGTGATTCCACAGCATCGCGATTCTTCTCCATCGCTTTTTCTATCGCTTCCATTCTCACCTCCATTCTGGAGTTCGTTTTTGACACCATCAACGGTTCCACAGCTCCAAGATCGGAGCTCTGATACCAATGATAGAAACTGGACCAGCAAGGAGATAAAGACTGGGTATTTTTATTGAATGGGAGTTCACACTCCTAATGACAAAAACAGTGATTTTCGAGGAATCACTAACCTCCTACAATACATTCACCCCCTTCCCCAAACTTCCTAACAACCATAATTTCCCCTCTAACTGCTAACTAACTATTAGTTATACTAACGGTCTTACTAACTAACAGTTTTCCTACCCACTTCCCCATCTTCTATTCCTATCATATTTGTACAATTTTGTGTACAACAAAGTGAGAGATGGGTAGAGAAGAAAGAAGAGTGTGAGCCTGTGAGATAAGATGGTCGCTGTGTAGCGAGAACAGAGAATAGTGTTATATGAATGATATAACTGCATAATATTTTGGAATTTTAGTTGTGTTAGTCGTTTACATCTTCAAGCTTGCAATTCTTGTATATTTAAATATTATATATATATATATATATATATATATATATTAATCTTTTGGGACATTAAATTCCCTCATCTTGGAGGTGTGGTAATAAGTTAAACTATTTTAATTGCTGATTAAGTGTTGTTTAATCTGTTTATAACTTGGTTTCTCTTCCTTAATCATAATGAAAAAAATGTGGAATTTGATACTTCTGTTTTTTTTCTTGCTTTGTGGTTACCTAGTTTATACATATTTTTGCAGGCGAGAAAACTTGAAGCTCAATTGGATGAGCAGATGAATTCTTATCGTAAATTGGTTTCTGCTAATGTTTCTACAAAAGCGGACGCAGCAGAGAGTGATCTAGAGTCTTGGATTGAGCGTTTACTTAAACAACTCCAACAAGTAAACGCACAGATGCAAGCTTGGGTATCATCTGGTGGTTCAGAAATGGTTTCTCATACTTTGACTAGACACCAAGAAATTCTTCAAGATCTCACCCAGGTATTCTACAGTCTGGGCTTGAGTTAGCCTATATCATTTGTCTGAGCCTATGCATTATATGGTTGTTTTATTATTTTGAATTGCTTTCTGCATGCAAATAGGGATATACATTTCATGTACCCTGAGACCAATGGTTTATTCTGATTTCTGACAACTAAGGATTTTAAAACAAATATGTTCAACTTCTTCACTTCCATTAATGGCAAGTCAATATTGTAGGAACTTTCCCAATTTAATTTATAAGGTTTTGTATAGAAAGAATCCTTTCACTGCCAGGAGGTTTGACAAACTGCTGGTAACTGTCATCAGCAATATATCTTGCTAGTACCATAAACTTGTGAATTGTGATTGAATTATATACGTTATTGAATCTTTACTTTATCAACTAGTATTCAATGCTATGATCTCGCTCCCTATTTTGTATCTCAATTTCTTTTTCCAAGTCTTTAAGATATTTTAAGCTAGGTGATACTTGATACTGATTTTCAAAGTCTTATTATATATTATTCCATAATTTGTTCTCATTAGATATTTGAAATAAAGTTTACCCTTGTCTTTACTTTGTTCTAATGTTTTATTTGTTTTTGTTTTTATTAATTACTTTATTTCTTCAAACGTTTGAACTTTTTGCACTAAGCTTGAATGTAATTAAACTGCAGGAGTTTTATCGTCTTCGCTCAAGTCTTAAAGCTAAGCAAGAACATGCTTCACTGCTAGAAGATTTTAAAGAATTTGATCGAACAAGATTAGATTTGGAACAAGTAGACTCTGAACAGCATGCACTCCTAAAAGAACGCACATCTATCAGCCGAAATACAGGACATGTCAGTGATACAAAAGTTTCTTTTGCTTTTCTGATATAAGTGCTGTTTTCTTTCTTTTTAATCCAGAGATTCCAGATATTCCCAATGGAATATTACACTATTACAATGCATCTGATTTGTATATTGCCTAATTTTTCCCTGGGTTGGGGGCTTTTTAACTTGCTGCAAAAAACTGCTTTTTGAGAAGCCTTTGATTTTTCAAAATTGTATCTGATGTTCAATTGGGCTAGTTTTATTTTGAGTTTTTCCGCCTATTGTTGTGCTGCAGATGGACAATGTAATTTCACAAGCACAAGCAACACTAGGAGCACTCGTCTTCCAACGTTCAACATTTGGCGGTATCAATTCAAAGCTCGGCAATGTTAGCAGTCGCCTCCCAACGGTATGATTCTCTTCATGGATTTTGGTGTTTTAATCATTTCCTGTCGACCATCTACATCGTCCATGTCTTGTTAGATTGAACAAGGAGTGCTTAAAAATGGGCATAGAATAAGGATGTTAATTTATACATAAAATATGATGATGGATTTCATATTTTATGAGAATGTTGAAACCACCTTTTGGTTCTGAAGTTTTTGTTTATTAATCATGGATGTTACTTGAAATTCCGGTGTTTTAATGTACCATTTTTTTTAATAATGTTGCAGGTAAATAACATACTTTCAGCAATAAAGAGAAAAAAGTCAATGGATACCATTATACTTTCCTTTGTTGCAGCCGTATGCACATTTCTCATTTTCATCTACTGGCTATCCAAGTGAAGAAGCTGTTATTTTTGTTGGGTGCTAAACTTTTGTAAACTTTTGTATGTTCCTTGTCTATTGAGCTTAGTAGCTCGTGCCATGCCGAAACACATTTTGCAAGTAGTCTATTTTTTAATCCACTGTTTATCCATGTATCAGAAAGCAATACCGAGTAAAGATCAGAAATTACAGTGTTCCATTTCTTAGTTCCGATTTCATATATCACAACTTGTAGTGAGTGAAAAGAATATATATATATATATATATATATATATATATATATATATATATATATATATATTTTACGGTGTGTTTGACTCAATTTATTTTGAAGAATTATTTTTATATCAGTTTGTTGAAATAGTTTTTGAAAAATGAAAATAAAACACGATTATTTATCCTGAATTAATCTTAGTGGTATGGAATAAAAAGAAAAAGTCTTGTCAATATTGTCGTGGCAGAACTACCCTTTTCTTAACTCGGTCTCTTCACACACAAAAAACTTTTTACTTGTTAAAATTTATTAAAAATTTAAAAATCACGAATAAGATTCATCAAATAAAACGTAAAACGTGCATAATTTTATAATTTGCAACGAATTTTAGTTAATAATAGTGTGTTAACATTTTATCTTTGCTAAAATTTCAATGAATTAAGATTTATTAAAAAGAAATAAGATTCACCTATATAATTTCCAGCACGTTTCAGTTAGTAATAAGGAGTGTATTACAACATACAAGGAGAGTTAGAAAGAATGTGCTATAGAAAATGTTATAGCATTTCTCTTGTTGATATTGTTTTTTCTTTCGGAATAATCATTTTGGAAGTAATATGGAAAGTGCAGAGAGAAACACCCTGAAACAAACACCATCTGTCACATGGCCTAAAACACCATTAGATGATCTACAGTGGCAATGCATGGGAATCCTATCTTGTATTCTTGAAGGGTGGGATTTCGGGTGTGGAAAAGAAATATACCTCCTCCACATTAACACACAACTTAGTTCATACACGGCTAGAAAGCCTTAATAGAATTTAGTCAGAATTTGCCAAGATTTATCAAGGGTTGTAGACTAGCTGGACCAAGTCAAAGAGGTCTGAATCTCTTATTTATTTATTAATAAAAGTAAATAACACTGCTAACGCATTCTGGAAAGGAAAAAAAACTGACAGAATTGGCTTTTAGAAAATGGATGCAACATAGAGAACTTTTTAGTTTTTTAATGCTTTTGGAGTGGTAGCCTTTACATATTAGTTTGATTGGAAATCATTAACAAATCTAAATGAGATATTGTTGCATATAACTTAATTGTTGTTTATTTGTGCCTATTATCATGAATAAATTCAGCACAGATCCCATTCCCAGCCACAGTTGTCACCTTAGAATTGGGAATAATTCAAATCAAATACGTATGCTATTACTTGTCCTAAAGCTTCCCTTGACTCATTTGAAATACCATTGAAGCTACTTTGCCTCTACTTTTGGCCTAACTTTCTCCACTGCACATTAAATCTTAGACATGCTATAGTATTAGTATGTAGCAATATGCCTACTAATGAGCCATAGACACGTCTTTACGTATATCTCTTCTGTCATATTCAGATTAACACTTCCTTGAAGCACATGGTGATGTGATTTGCGTGGTAGTGGAAATAAGTGGTCATGTTTGATCGTTAGATGTTTTGATGTGATAGTTATATAGAAGTGTTCATATTATTATTTATAGTGGAAAATTAGAATTTATTTTTTATTTAAAATATATAACAATAATAAATAGGGAGAAAAATAGATTTATCTATCTGAATGTGTGAATGTGTGTTTTTGAAATAATAAAAAATTTCTTTAATAATATAAAGATTTACATAGATCTATATCGAGATCAATTTTTATTATCAACTCTTGATGAATAGAACTCTAAATAGAAAACTCTTTTCTTATTTTTCAAGTCTAAAAACTAAACTTAAATTTTTCTAGTTTGTGTATGGTACCCTTCATACTTAGGTAAAATGCTTCTATTTATAATATTAAAGAGATAAGGATTTGGGCCTTTTTCAAGAAAGGAAAGATTTTATTTAAAATAATTTTA
>PYAF01000710.1:0-12795 GCA_007407185.1 Glycine tomentella | reverse complement strand
TAAAATTATAAAAGATTTATTTTTCATTATCATAATTTCTATTATGGTACCAAGTTTCTAATTTTAATCAAGGACTTATCAAAATAATAATTTAATAAAACAATAAATATAATAATAAAATAAAAATAATTCTTTATTAAAATTAATAGTATGATGAATTGAATCTTTAACATATATTTATCCTTAATATCATGTTGGTACGATGGGTTGTTAATGAACTTTTGTCCCTGTTACTTTTATTATAACATTGATTCATACTGAATAAATAAGCAAGAAGATTTTGTAAAGGGATTTTTAGTCAAATTAAGTCTAGCAAAAGCAATAGTACAAAAGCAGAGAACTTTAAGAGAAACTAAATACTTATCCCATTGCACCTTTATCTCCAACCATATCAATTCATATTTTGATGTTTCCTTGACTTCGATCAACAACAATGAATTTCACCTAGAGGATCCATAAGGTGAATATTCTTTCCTAGAAATCAGTCTTTCATCACAATGGAACGCGTTATATTAATACTATTATTATGATAAATAACTTTAAGTATACATATTGTTTTACTGATTATTTGAATTCTCCGCTAGTAACTCTCCCTGTGATTTGTAATACATTTTAGTTATTTTCTCTAGCCAATTGTATTGAATATACATAAAAACTTCATAAACAAAATTCATATATATATATATATATATATATATAATTTTTTTGTACAATTAGATTAAAATATTTTATAAATTAACGCCTAGGTGCTAATTGACACTTACTCTTTGTTTGGTGTTACACAAATAGTGAAAAATAAGGTGCATAGAGAACAAATACGTGAGAATTAGAAATCATGTGTGTTTAGAGAAATTAAAATGCAAGACTCAAACCTTTGCTCTCCCAAAGAGTGTAGAAATAAATGGCACCATGTGCTTATCAAAGAAAATAATCGACTAATCAATTATCACAAGTATATATCAATAATTGATTTTCAAAGCTAATAATCAATTATGAATGTCCAATACCCAAATGAAAATGGATTTTGACTATTTGAAAAAAATTGATTTTCACGTCCTACAATTGATTATCAACTTTCTTTTTTTCTTTGTGAATATTTGATTATCACATTTTGATAATTGATTTTTACATTTTGAAAATTATTTGTTTTAATTGAATAAACCAATTTTATTTTTGTATTTTTCGTAAACTAAACACATTTATTTTCATTCTATTTCTTACTTATTAGTTATTTCTATTTCTTTCTTCTCAGTTTTTGTCTACCTTATTTTTACATATTTGTTTATTTTCTATCAAATATAGCGTAAGAGGAAAAAAAATAATACATGAATAGTGTAAGTGATAAAATGTAATAAAAAAAAAGGAAAAAAATATTAATTGGATATATGATTATGATATTCGAATGTGTCAGATCAATCATAAATCCTCCTCCTTACACTGAATTAATCAGTTCAACATCTACTGATCTACATATAGGCCAGATGTCACATTCTCCACGGCTATGTGCGACACGACAGTTGACCCCAAAAAAAGTACAACACGACAAAATAGGGAAGCCAAGCCATAGCTTCCAATCAGATTGATCGTTCAAAAGAACCAACTAATTAAGAGCCCCTGTCAACAATATCCTACTCAAGCACACAAGTACAATTAATTTAACATTTCATCTACAAGATTAAAAAAACAGTGTAAAGCGGAGAAATATTATAGGTAGTTGTTGTACAATTAAAATTAACATTTCATCTTGCAAATTATTTATTGATTTTAGTTAAAACAATAGGTAACCCCTTCTCTATGCATCAATTTCCTATATGATGCAGACATACAACATATCCTTTTCTGGTCATTATCCTTTCTTGTCAAGCATTTGATTCGAAGCCAATGTGATGAGCACAAGCAAAAGAGTTAAACAATCTCAAAAGTTATTACTTATCCATCAAATGCCAAGGCCAATTCTTATTGCTAGGTATCACAGCATGTGTTTCTGGAATGCAAGCTAACCGTGCGGCCTCAGTTGTTGCTTGTGTACAACACTTCTGTGTTGTGTTGGTTGTTGTCACAATCAACAATAAAATGAGGTTGCAAGCAAAAAGGCTTCAACCCACAGGAAAGGGAAAGGTTATAAAAGTTTCAAGAGGGGCCGGGAGAACCTCAAATTTCTCATGGCATTGCAAGATAATTAGATCATTATATATCAATTTTCCTTGGTACTTAAAAGAAGATTAGAAATTAATCATTCCCTGATTTATGCCAAGGCTTCGTAGCAAGATGTGGGACAAGACAGAATATATAATAGCCTAGTTTTATCATCGTGTAGGAACTTACCAAACATTATTTGCCATGTCAAATTCAACTACTGTCACCTAAACCTAGCTAGTTAGCTACTTAATAATGCACTGGTGAACAAATGGCAGTTCCACTTGAAAGAGATCGAGGCAGTTAAGTTACCTCATGAGAGAGGAGTAGGCAGTGCGTATTTAGACGAGTGTTCAACAAATCGATTTTGATTAGTAATTAAATTTAGTAGCATATTTTTTTAATGAACTTATAAACTATTTAAAGTTACCTAAAATCAATTATGAATCTTAAATCAATCAATTCTTTAATGTAAAATTAATATTTGAAAAAAATCTAAAATCACCTGAATTAGTCTTTCAACATAATTCTAGAGAATCCAACATGAAATAAGCACACCCTAATTTTTTTCTTACAACGTTTGTTTTTATATGGTTATATGGTTAGTACGTGCTCTTGATTCTGAATTTTTCTTCTTACTTTGATCTAAAAAAAACTTGATATAAGAAACAAAATAACATCATAAAAGTATATATGATGAGTTTGGATTGGTTAAACTTAAACAACGTCTCAATTTTAAATCTTACCTTAAAAAACGTGATTAATTAAAAAAAAATACCAGTGGTTCTCCTTATTTTTAAGAATATACTAGTGGTTTATGAGGTTTCTAGTTCTAGACAAAAAAATAGTCAATGATCAAAACGGTATAGATAAAAAAAACCCTAAGAAATTTGTAAATTAGATATCATGATTTTAATAGTATATCTACAGTTATAACAGTTAATTTGTTTCACAAAGAGAAAAGAGATGGAATCTAACTGTGAGGGAGGTTTGGAAATTGTAGGTGTTGTGTGGAATCGTGCCACGGTTTTTGTGGGAAAGAAGCAAAATGGTATATGACAAAGAGCATAAATGGTGGAAGCATGGTGGAAGCAGCCACAATAGGAGAGACTTGGATTGGTTGCCCCGATACGGCAATTGTTCGTGTCACGCTTTACTAGTCGAAGAAGAAAGGAAACTGCCATCTGAAACTCCCAGAATAGGCTCGAATTATTAAGTGTTAAAACGAAGCATTATCTTCTTAACTAAGTCTAAAACACAAACGAGAAAGCATAAGAAAGGACCCATACCCAACTATGAAAAGGAAATTTCTAAGAGATAAATTACTAGTGACCTTCGTTTATGATGTCGTATTAACTATATGATCTATGTAAGTAAAAGCTTGCTACGTATCAACTATGAGATCTGTGAGTAAAAGTTTGGTGATATTGGACTGTTGAAACCCCAAAAGTACATTAGAAACAAGAGTTATATTTTCGTATAATAAATTTACATAATATTTTTTGCAACATTATTTTTTCTCTTTATCGATGTATCTGATAAATTATTTTATCCCACATGCTATATTTTCTTTCGTTGTATGATTTTTTATACAAAATTTATATGTAAATACAGTTTCTCAATCCAAATTCCAATAGGAACATGTACCATGATTAAGTGAGTCTGTAAATCTTAACTTGCATATTCATTCTGATAAGGAAAAAAACGATATTAAGG
Organism: Glycine tomentella; assembly: GCA_007407185.1. NCBI lineage: Eukaryota > Viridiplantae > Streptophyta > Magnoliopsida > Fabales > Fabaceae > Glycine > Glycine tomentella. The sequence goes on along the minus strand of PYAF01000710.1, from coordinate 8,943 downwards.
ATCTTAATGGTAGGTAGTGACGTTGCAAGAATATAAATGCTATACGTATATTAGTTTTTTTATTTTTTTGCTGAAGTATTCGTATATTAGTTTTTGCTTACCACCTTTACATCTCTTGTTTTTATTATTTATTAATAATATTCAATATTGAAGGTTTATTGTTATGATGCAGTTTAATAATACTCATTAAGACAAGCGCTAAAGTAGTACCTTAAAAAAATCATAAGTATAAACATTGCGGGAAAGAACCTTGCACAAAAAGACATAACTTACAACGCTGACAAAGATATCACCATGCAGCAGCCTAAGAGAAAGTTTGGCACCAAAGACCTTTGTCTGGGTACAACACAATATTGCATTATGACGATCTTTTATAATTAAAACACTAGCTAGTGAAATCAAGTTGTCTTATTTGTCAATTCTTAGCAATAACTAAGCTGCAAAGTAAAGTAGTCTACAATTTGGATAGTAGTTGGTTGAACGACAGATTAGAATGTTTGGTGTAAATAAACCATATTTTTATCAAAATTCCTAAGCAATCAAACTAGCTTTAAGCATTTCCACATATGTGCTTCTGCTTTATGATTAGTTCAAAGCATGGTTTTAGATTAAGGTTGTAGTTACTTGAAGTAGTTTAGAATTGTTGAAATTATTTCAAGAAATTATGAGAAAATGCAAATGTCATTGTGGATATTTCAAAAATTGCAAACTACAATTTAAAAGCATCGTTTCCAAAATTGGGATCATCGATCTGTAATTATTTTTTAAAGTACATCATCACATTCTGGCCCTTGAGAATTTTTTCTTTTATAATTATTTTTTATTTTTAAAATTGCAAATGAGTAAATTGAGTCTGAATCAAACTGCACGCCATTCACATCCTTAGAAACATTAATGTAGGGCCTACTACATCGACATTGGAAAGTGGTGACACCAATGTCCAGGTGTAATTAGCAATGAGGGCAGCATATTTCTCATGTATGCCTTTAAGGCAATTCAAATCTTTGGTTGCTTGTTTGTATGTATGTGTAGAGGGTTCATCTGAAAAAGTGGTGAACAAATATATAAACAGGGGGCCTAGGAAGATTATTACATCTTGAAATCAGCCACAAGAGCGTCAATGAAATGAAATAATGCCTTGTATTCTTGTCATAACGTTTAGAAAAATAAGACAGCTCATTGATTGAAGATATTTATGCTTGATGTATGGAGATATAAAATCACTCATGCATCTTTTATAGATTTTTTCTCTTAACTATCTTTGCATGGTTAATATAGAGATATAAGAATCATTACTAGAAAGTAGAACATCCTTAATTGTGAGTTAATTCTGTTACGGTTATGAAAGTAAGATACTCCAAATTAGAGAGATCAAGAATTTCATAGAATTCTATTAATGAAAAAAAAATATGAATGAAAGATTTTGTGATATTGAATTCGGTTCATGGATTTAAAAAAATAGTGAGAATTCTTAATCTTTCTCAATTTGTGAACCCATACTTTGAATTAATGTTTTTTTTATCAAGTCCTTCTCAATTGTATTGATTTATTAGAAAGGTTTTTCTTTTTATTTATTTGGTTTAAGTTTTTGGAATAATTAGTTTATGGAGCTTTCATAATTTAGTGGTTGGGACTTTAATCCTTGGAACAACTTAAATTTTTGGAATAATTGATTTCATGACAATTTAAAAATACACAAAAGACATAAACTCAACCCAATAGCCAACTGTCATATGATATGTTGACTTGTATTTTCCTTGAATAATAATCACTCATATGTAATACATGGAAATGGAGGATAAAGACTTTGTGTTACGTTTTTTCTTGGCCGCTAGTTCAAATAATCAGTTGCTAACCAGGATTTATATATGTAGCTGGTCTTCTAAACCGAATCAACTACTGTGCAAGGATTAAAGTGATATAAGTTGAACACTTAAAATAAAAGTAACGTGCAAATATCCTCCTGCTAAAAATAAATTGAAAGTGTGGACGAGTCTATTATTTCCTAGACGAGATAAACAAACCATAATGCAGGACAAGGACAGAAGAGTTTCATTGAAGATACTGCAAATCCACCAACAGGTTAAGAAATTCAGAATACCACACCTTTTATAACACAACTCCATTCTACACAACACCTTTTATAACACAACAGGTCTTATCTTGGATTTTTTAGCCCGTCATGACCTATAACATGAATATACCGATAGAAGGCAGATACAGAGACCAGAAATGAAAAGTGACAAGTGAGAAGACAAATAAAAATTACAAAAAAATATATAGTATATAAATAGAAACGTTCAATGGGGTATGCACTAGCAAGTTGTACGTGTGTGTTCTACATAGGTTCCAATCAAGTAAACACACACACAGACAAAGGCATGTCTTAATTTTTAGGTCTTGCTATATTAAGACCTTGTAACTGTAAAATAGTGCTATCTACTTCTATACATAGCACACACCATTTATTGCTGTTACATCATTCACAAAGTCCCATCTTTCTTGCTATTAATTGTTGCTAATTTCTTGCCACATGGATCTTCATAGGCAAGAGCCATGCCCTTCTGAAAATTTGAACATCATCACATTTTCAGATACCGTGCCATGCCCAAATCCTTCCATCAACACTCAAGCAAAGACGAATCAGACACAAATGGTAGATCAAAAACACCAGCATGATTCCGTTCCTCGTGTTTTACTAGATCTAAGTCTCTCCTCCAACAAGGATTCAGGTGATGATAACTCAAAGCTTAAGCCAGAACTCAACCTCCTCAATTGTTTCCATACAAGTTTCTCTGAAAACTCATCAGAATCTAGTCAGGGAAATGAACTGGATCCTCGTGTTTTCTCATGCAACTACTGCCAAAGAAAGTTTTATAGTTCCCAGGCACTAGGTGGACACCAGAATGCACACAAACGTGAGAGAACTTTGGCAAGAAGAGGTTACAAAGCTGGTGCTGCAGATTTTGGACACACATACTCCAACATGCATTTTCAGCCTTCACATGGCTTATACAACAAAGCACTTGGAATTCAGGTTCATTCTATGATCAACAAACCTTCTTATCAAACACCCTTTTTCGGGTTGTGCCGTTCCAATAATGGGTGGCAGAGGCAACCTTTGGATTCACAACCAGCAATTGGGAACTTTTGTGTGGGGGCAGAAACTGAGTCATCATCCTTGGCTGATAGTGTTCCAAAATTAGGCAAGTTTTCCACAAGGTTGGTGACAGAAGGGTTTGGAGGTTACTGCTTTGGTAGCATTACTACTCATTTGAAGTCTAAACAACAAGAGAAGTTGCAGAAGCTTGACTTGTCCCTTAAGCTCTAATTAGTTACTATATCAAACATGCCATACCCCAGTTTATTTGTGTCTTTTCTCATTGGCCAAGAGCTTGACACCTCTTTCCTTTTTTTCCACTTCTTTTGTCTTCATGTATCTCTTGCTCCAGCAAAGTCTAAATGCATTTTGGCTACTTACCAGAAGCTTGTGTTTTGCTTTTAATGTTGTTTGCTTTATTTTTGTCATGAATAATGGTTCTACATGGATGGATTTATTCCCAAGTTAAAAACTTCCATCAAGCTTTAAATTGCTTTGAAATAGCATTGAATATATCAAACTATTTTTTTTTGCCAATTCTTAAGAGGTAGGGAAGTTAGGTCCTTCACTTCTTTGAGCTGTTCAATAATTGATTTGAAAATTGTAAAAGTTGATGGATCTGCATGTGTTTGATTCGTCCAAAAACACGAGTCAGTTCTATAAAAGCAGGTGGAGCTTATTTCACTGGACTACTGATATTTTTTTAACTATATTTTGGTCAATCTTCTACTTAGTTATTTTCTATCCCACTAGATACTGAGTATCTCTACTCTCAGAATTAAGAACTCTAGTCTAGTACTATGGTTTTAAATAACGTTCCACAATCGCAATTGCCATCACAATGTCAAGGTATTTTGTTTCATCGCAACGGCAATTACGGCCCGCATTAGCCATATTTTCCCGCAATATAAAGATTTTCTAACTCGATCACAGCATAGACTAGTATCGTGTTGTTGTTAGTATTTGACAATGCAGTAAATGTCAACCGGGGACTGTTTGGATCAGGGCATATATGTCTGACATATTGGGTGACAAAGGTCCACACAATGTAGAAATTTGGATGGTAGTGAGTGTCGTTTTTTTTCAATTCCTATGGGAAGATTGGTCCACCAAAATGCACAGTTTCAATGGCTGTGATTGTCTCACTGACTCCTACTTTGACCCACCTGTAGTTGGAGAAATCGACCATCTCTATTGGGATCAAGAGAAGTAGGTGAGGCAAGCCATGTGAAAGTAAGCCAAAATGACACTCAGCTCTGCTATCACATCATTTTTAAAAAAAGGAAAATGTTATGTTATTGATTAAAATCTTGAATCTTGTGCTCTTGATTTCTTACCTAAAGATATCCCAAGGGACAAACATATTTGTAGGTCCATAACATATCCGCCTGATGTTTACACTAATCTCGTTTTAATCATGAAACATAAGTACTAGTATGATGAAATTAAGGAGCAAAAGCAACTGAAAGTCTAGTCATTATGACAGTAAATAATCATAGTAATCTCACGCTAACAAAGATGTTCCATTCCCAAACATGGATTCTGAGTTTGGGCTTTCTTCTTCCTATATCATATGTAGTACTTCGGTTGGGCTGTCTATTTTACTTGTGGTGGCATACCTCAGTCTTTAGTACCATTTGTCCAATTAAATATTAGGAAACTTTAGTTTTGCCTCCCAGCCAAGAAAGAAAACACAAATGAACAAATCCAACGGAACACGTGGAGCTGAAATTTTGAACCTAAAATTAGCTTCTTGTTCATCAAGATCTTATGTGATAATCAAATTTAAGATCGTCTGTCCTCGTCTTTAATAACAAAAGTTAGGATATAAAAGTTGTATTAACGTCAACATGTCAACTAGGCTAGTGAAACTTGTTTGCCCTATATCAAATTAGTAGCATATCAAACATTAGATATCAGCAATTGTTATTAGTTTATTTCCCTTTCACCTTCATGAGTTAGATCATAGTCATTTCTCATCTGTAAAGAAACACGCCACGTTAATTATATAAGGCAAATTACATCTATGATAAGGTCTGTATCTTTAATTTCACCTTCATAGTCATTTCTTGTTTTTTTAACAGGCTAAGATTAATCTTAAAATGATCATTTTATAGATTGCTCTACCAGATAATTATTCAGTTCAATTTGTATTGTTTATTTTATTCGTAGAAATTAAACACGGTATCAAAAAATTTATAATACTCATATTCCCTGCTCAACTGAGTTAAACTTTTCTTAGTTTAGTTTGCACTGTCAACCAATTAAAAATCAACTTATATATAATTCTTAAAATAATTTTTACAAAAACTCATAATTTTTAATCATGTGACAATTCATGATCGAATTCACAGACGGTATTTCAATTAAATTATAATTATTCGTTCTATCAACATTTATTGATAAGAATGACCTACATTTTGAAGTATATTTATCGACTTAACATTTCTTGTAGCTTATTAAAAAAAATCTTGTACATACCTCTCCCATTCATTAAAAACATCCACGATTCAAGTTTTCATTCTAAGTTTTCTTGTCATTTATCCTAACATAGTTTAGTTGTAGTAACTTGAACATGAAATGTTTTAGTTTTTAAGAGATAAAAAACCATCAGTTATTTCATTAAAATGATTAAAAATCATTTTATTAGAGACATTTTGTAAATTAATAAAAACCTCAAAAAATGAAAAACAGAACGGATAAAATATGAAGAGATTTATGTGATGTTTATAACATGAACAAAATATTAAATGTAAAATTAATTCTAATCCCTTAATATACTTTTATTTAAAATATTACCAAATTAAACAATATTTATTAGAAACAAAAAAAAAAAAATTGTTCTCTCTTCCTTTCTTCTCCAAAACTCAACTCCCAAACACACCTTTGCAAAACAAACTTTCTGCATTCAGCAACTTAGACAACCAAATTAACAATCTACAAATACTTGTTTTACCAATACTTGCCTTTCGGTTATAATCATGCTTTGATATTTACGGGCACTGGGGCACAGGTCTGAATGTTGATGCGCATAGCTACTAGCATTACTAGCATAGAGTTGTGTGAAGTTAAAACAGGAAGTGAGTACGGAAAGAATGCTTTTACCTTGGTACCCAAACCACAGAGAGTTGTCAAATTTTGTTGGATGACAATTTTATCATAAACCACTAATATCATCAAGCAATAAAAACAACTAATCCTAAGCATTGGTATTATTGAAGAGAGAGACAGAGAGTGTGTATAAGAGTAATCCAAAATCCTAATAACTTACCGAATCTCACTACTATCCTAGCTAGTCAGATCAGAAAACCTGTGTTTCGGCCAGCTGACCAATCCGGTTTAAGGGTTTGACAAATTCAAACACATTAACTGGGATAAAATCGGTTATAATAGTGCCTCTGCCATCCAACAAACTCACTCTCAAACTTGTTCTAACAACTATGGATTACTATATTCTGTTCTGTGTGGTTGGATTTGAATCACCAAGTTAGCATAAACTTCACTCAGCTGGGATAGACTAAAAGATTATACCAATGGACAAACAGACAAAGCCTGCGTATTTCAACATGAATACATAACTGTCCCAGAGCTTACTCGGCCAGAAAGAAATCTGTGGTACTGAAGTCCATCAGGAATACTTTGTTTATACAATATTATTGGAGCATAGCAAGTTAGCAACTTCCGAAACTAAAGCCCATGTTCCAACCTTTTCAGAATCTGAGTCTGAGCACAACTAGTGATGAACATATTAAATTACCAACTTTAACTATTGCAGGAGATATACTATGACAATAAATAATCGGCTATAGATGAGATTGATTGGGGCAGCACATGAGGGAAAATGACAATTCAAAAATGGTATGGATAAAGCTCCCCCAACTATAAGTAATATCTGCTAAGCCATTATTTTGAAAAAAGCTCAAAATAATTGCATCTATTCAGGTGTTGGCTACTGGTAATCAAACATTATGAATCACTGTTCATAAATTGTAAAGCTGAAATCCAAATCATAAAAGGAAATAAACAAGCAGAATATACAGAAGAGAGAAAAACCTTCCAATAACAAAGCTGCAATTCACTATCATATATTTGCTCTCTTTTTTCTCAGGAAGAGGGAATCCAGAGCAAAAACCACAAATACAAAGATGTGTACCTGCTTAGATTCACACTTCAGTGACAAAAAAAATACGAGGGATTTAATGGCTTATCTAATCCAGAAAAATGAAATTTAAATGCCTTATTTCCTTTCAATAAAAGATTTAACCCTTTCCATCCATCCTATGAGCTCCACTTTATCCTTGTATTTCATGTACTGATGCAAGAAACCAGCGAGTTCATCATTTATATCCCTTACTTCCAAGAAATCATAAAGTTTGTCTTGCAACTCATCATCCAATTCCCTGTCAACCAACAGTAAAAGGTGTTGTTAACACAATTCCAAATCTAGCCTCACCCAAAAATTTAAGCAAACAACTGGGAGTGGAAATGAATCGGTAAACTTACGTGAATTCAGGACCAGCATAAGGCTCAGCTATTATCTTCTCATTTGCACGAATGAACAGCCTTTTTATCTCTATACTGTCAGGCCAAGCAGAGCACATGATTTCCAAAACACGACCTTCTCCCTTGGAGATGGTGACAATTACAGTAATGTGCATCTGCATTTCATCAGAATTAACTACACCACCATTTGGAGTTGGAGTTGGAGCAGGAACAGCTCCATCAAACATGGTGACTTCAAGTTTAATGTCTTCATCAGCATATTGTCTTTTCAACGTAATCCATCGCTCCCCAGCTCGACCATCCACAATAAAGGAATTAAACTTGGTAACAGGCTGCAATACAAAAAACAACCCCCTAAGTATTCATGTCCCCAAGGAAGTTGGAAATCTTCCCCAAATGATGCTGATTACAAAGAGGGGAAAAAATTCATAGCAGGCCAATTCATACAAAGAAAATACTAGCAACACACACTTTAATACACTCTCTTTAACATACGCTAATATCAAAAGCTGAAATTTGTCAAAAATCACAAAAATTGTGACCCCACTTTTCATATTCTTAACAAGATAGTATAGAGGATGTGTTCAAGAAATAGCAACAGGTGGTTTGTCTATGCATTTTGAAGCTCAGAAGCCTTCATTACAGGCAGAATTTAAAGGGAAAAGAGAGAAGAAAACGTACGTTGTTGGGAGGAGAGGATTGGAGCTCGTACTGAATCTCGTTGCGGAGGAGTCTCGAGATGTTTCCCTCGAAAGCTGATTTGCGCATGTCGGATATGTAACTTCTTCGAGAAATGCATGGTTGATGCTGAAATTGGTGTGTTAGGGTTAGGGTTAGGGGTTTTCTGAGGGAACGAAATAGGCGTGCCATTGAACAAGAACAACACACAGTGGGATACACAAGTGCAGCAGGGTTTAGAGGTGAAATGGGTTTATGACAGTTTTCTCTAGCACTTAACGGTTGGGTAAGAAAAAAAATCTAAAATTGAAACTCTGAAGTCTGAACTATTTAAAATAAACTAGTTTTGGACCCGTGCGCATACGCACGGGACGGCTCCGCTCCGCTCCGCCATGTTATGTTATATTTTTATAAAATTGTACGAGTGTTACTACATACACCATTCAAAAGTTCTTCAACACCATTTTTTTTTGAAATCTCGAAAATGCCCCTGGCGATATCAGCATACGGATTACTCAATCTGTATATTACGTACGGATTGTCCAATCCGTATAACTGTTACGGATGGCATAATCCGTATGTGTTTTTGCTGGCTAGATGTTGTGCTTTTTAAAATAAACATCAAATAATCAAGGAGAATATATAGAATACATAATGAAGGA
>PYAF01000709.1:51793-62016 GCA_007407185.1 Glycine tomentella | reverse complement strand
AATTACAAGAAAACTCCTAAGGTTATGTTTAGCACTTTTATAGAATTTTCTAATAACCAGAATAATTCAAATTGAATTTTATTTTACAATGTGTATCAAGTGCTAAAAACTCCTCTATATAATGAATTATAATTTTCTAATCATCCTTAAATATTTTCTTGAATTCATAGTCAATAAATAAAATATTGGGGTGTTACAGCAAACTAGATAGAAAAAGCACAAGTGACACTTGTCATCTTCTAAGAAGTTCATTAATCTCATGGCATTGCAAGAAACAATCATGAGTTGCTTTATCTACTGCTGAAGCAGAATACATCTCAGCTGGAAGTTGTTGTGCACAAAGCTTGTGGCTTAAACAACAAATGCAAGACTATGGAGTAGAACTGAATGAGATTCCACTGCTATGTGATAATACAAGTGCTATAAACATATCAAAGAATCCAATTATGCATTCAAGGACAAAGCATATTGAGATCAGACATCATTTGCTCAGGGATCAGGTTCAAAAAGGTAACATAAAGGTAGAATTCATTGACACCAATAACCAACTTGCTGATATTTTCACAAAACCATTATCAAGGGATAGATTTATACACTTAGGAACATGCTAGGGATTCTAGATGAAAGTAACATTATCTAGCTTGTTCTATATGTGTTTTGTGTGTTGAATTAAAGCCATATGTGTCACAAAACAAATGATTGCTTAGAACTTTGATCAAAAGCTGCTAAATGCTCTGTATCTGTTGAATTGACTGTAGTAATCGATTAAAGCACGAATTAATCGATTAATTTCATTAAAAATCACATCCTGTATGAAATTTGTGCTCATGTAATCGATTACACACAGATGGTAATCGATTATTCTTTGTATAACCAGAATTCACCTATCTCTGGAATAATCGATGACACATCGGGATAATCGATTACATTGATTAAAATTCTGTGATTGAATGCATGTCTCACTGTGATAATCGATTACTTAAGCCTTGTAATCGATTACCTTCACCATTAGAAGATATAAGACTCATTGGAATAATCGATTACCACTTGGGATAATCGATTACTTATGCTCTGTTACCTGTATAATTCATAAAATGAGTCATATAATCGATTACTGCAAGCAATAATCGATTACTGGTCGTCTTCAACCTCTGATTAAGGATCAAATAATCGATTACTTAATAAAATAATCGATTACCATGTGTTTTACAGAAGCCTAATTGCTCTGAAATAATCGATTACATTACGAAATAATCAATTATTCAAGCTATTGAATGTAATCTGACAGGTTTTTATGGGTTATTTAACCGCCCAATCAGTTTTAAAATGCACCCAATGTCATTAAATTGTCACCAACAGCTATATTTTTGAAATTATGGATGTTTAGGGTCTGATTTATGCCTATAAATAGTGGATTACAAGCCTTAGAAAATCTGCACCTTGTCTACCTCTCTTTCTGCATTTTCTGATTTTTCTTAAGCCTTGTTTCTGTCAATACTCTCTCATTGTAACCATGTCTAACCCTACACCTAAGAGAACTAGAACTACCAAGAGAAAAGTCGGGGAATCCTCCTCTAACCCACCTCCTCCTCAACCTGCCAATAGATTAGACTTATGGTTTTCCTCAGAATCTGATAAAATCAACTACCTGCAATTCAATGCCACCAAGCTAGTGGCCTCTCCCAAATATCTTGAACTTGATTCGTTCATAAGGGAGGGTTTTCAGTTTCCAGCCTACCTTGAAGCCCAAGGGCTGAGAAGGTTTTTAGAAATGAAGGGTACCTTCTACCCTGATTTAGTGAAAGTTTTCTATACTTGCTTGAAGGGTTTAATGCAAGGGGCTATCAAATCTAAAGTTAAGGGTGTAGAGATGATTGTAACCATTGAAATTTGGGAAACAGTGGCTGGGGTAATGTGTGAGGGTATTAGGAGGTTTGATGAAGATCCTAAGGGCTATAGCAAAATGGACACCTACAGAGAAATGCTTCATGATCCTCACATGAGGCTGAGGACTAGGCTGGGTACAAGTCCTATGACTACTGAGGACAGGCTCCTACATTACATAATCACATATGTAATAACCCCTAGGGCAACCAACCATGCCCAAGCAACTGATGACGATCTTCAATTGGTATATGGGCTGAAAAATCATATTCCCATGAATTGGGTGCTCATAATTGAAGAAATCATGCTTAAGTCCAAGAGACTTTTGAACTACCCTTTCCCATATCCTGTGTTTGTCTCAAGGCTGATTGATCATTTCAACATTGATGTTGATAATGAGGTTGTAGACCACACTAACTCGTCCAATAGCCAGATTAAAGAGAAACATTTGACCAAGATGGGTATGAGGAAGACACCCAATGGCTGGGTGATGGCCAATCAAATTGGAGCTGCTGCACAAGGAAAAGAAATGGTTGCTGATTCAGAAGATGAGCAACAATAGCCTGCACAGCCAGCCTTCACTGATTTTGAATCATTGATGATTCAAAAGATGGATAGCATGCTTAAGCTCCAAGAAGACTTCAAGGCTGAAACCCATGAAGCCTTAGAAGAAATTAGAGAAAGACTGGATTCAATTGAGGCCAACATGAATGACAATGCCTCTGTTGAATTCTAGGATTTCTTAGATTGCTTTTAGTTATGTTATTTTAGTTTCTATGTTTGTTATGTTTTAGTTTTTTTAATATGTTTCTTTTTTACTTTGTACTGCCCTATATGACACTTATTCTAATGAAATATGCATTTCCAGTTCAATATCCGTTGTGCTTCCATTGCTTTTGACTTTTAACAAGCCAAATAGGGGGAGAATTGATTAAGGGGGAGTAAATTCGAATATACTCTGTTTGCCCCTGTTTTTGGTTCAGTTTTTTGCCCAAAATTTGATTTGAATGTGTGCTGGAATTTAGAGGGAGTAAAGGTGTAAAAAGGAACTCAATAGAATGGTATAAAGCTTAATTGAAGTTTCATGAATCACATATGCTTTAACACTTGCTTCTTGGCAAAAGGCATCTGAAATTTTTTTATAGGTTATAAACCTTGAAGTTCATCAATGAAAACCTTAATTAATCTCCAAGTATCTGAGCTTAATCAAATTGAAGATTTGGCATGTTTAAAGCCAAAAAGGGGGAGATTGTTGATTCAAGAGGAGTCATGCATGAATGAACAAGGGTCAAGCTTTGGAGTTTTGTGCTTTCAACATGCCTCATTAAAAAGTACCAAAGAAGCTATGAAGTTCAATTTGATTCATGTAAAAGGGAAGATGTGTTTTCTAATAATCCAAGAGCATATCATGCATAATCATTCATCTAGGATTGTTAGATTGAAGGTCTAAGTAAAAGCAATTAACAAGTAAGGCATTTAAAAAGCAAATTTTTTGGAAAAATGATGTTTTCTTGCATTAATCGATTACAGCATTGATGGCATCGATTATTTTGTTCTTCGTGCCTTCTAGAAAACAAATCAAGAACATTGTAATCGATTACATATCGAATTAATCGATTACATAGGCTAAAATGGAAAAATCATACTGACTGTCTTAATCGATTACATAAGTCCATAATCGATTACATCTATGCCTATGGATTACAAGTTCTGCTGATTTAATCAATTACATAGTACATTTGAGAATATTGATCTGTCTGTCTTAATCGATTACCAAATTTCGTAATCGATTACTCAATGCATTTTGAAAAACATGACTATCTGCCTTAATCGATTACTTCACAGAATAATCGATTACATTGTTCATAGCTCAAACCCAGAACTTATCAGGAGCATTTTAATCAATTACATTTTTAAAATAATCGATTACAAATGTGAAATAATCGATTACAGGAGCGTGTTTAATTGATTATTTTCAGTTAGAAAGCTGTTATAAATAGAACCCATTATAAATAGAACCCATTGCCCTGTGCTTTGTAAGATTGAATAATTCGTATTCTGGGCAATCACAAACATTCATGAGCTTTCTTTAGTGTGTTTCTGAGTTTCTGAAAGCATTTAGACTTCACAAATTCGTGGGTTTTTGGTTTTAAAGAAGTGAAGCATCATTGAGTTTCAAAGCTTAAGGAAAGGGATGCATTGAGTCTGTAATCATTCTTTCAACCTGTTGAATCATTCACATGCATATGTTCTTTGGATTATCAGGTGAAATCTTTCCTTATTCTTTGAAGGTGTAAATCTTTTAATTGATTTCTGTAAAGACTAGCTTATTGTAATTTGGTTTCTTACATGAAGATTAGAGATAGTGTTTCTTTAAGGGCTGCTGAGTAGTGTTCTCAGTTTTGGGTTTGGTCTCTAAGGGTCTAATAGTGTTTTAGACTTCTGAACTTTATCTAGGGTTGATAAAGAGAGGCTTGTAATATCTTGTAAGAATATTATTTGCAATAGTGGAACTCTACTCTAGTGTTGAGTGGAAGAACTGGATGTAGCTTCATAGTGTTTGAAGTGAACCAGTATTAAATTTGTGGCTGATCTTTATTCCTATCTCTTCATCTCTCAATTGCTTTGTTTGTGAATCAAATTTCATTACACAGAAAACTATCATTTGCTTATTGATTTCTTGACAAAGGAATTTGATTGAATATAAGATTCTTGGTTTCAAAACAATTTTTAAAGTGATAAAGATCCTGTGGAAACTCTGATTTGAAAATTTTAATTTACCAAGGTTCAACCAATTCACCCCCCCTCTTGGTTGTTTTGAAGTGTTCCTATTATTTCAAATAAAAGAAACTCACCAAACAATCAAATAACACAACAATCACATCAAACATCTATTTTCAATTTATCAAAATTTCAGGGTGTTACAAGTGGCGGATGAGCGTTTACAGTAGGAGATGATGTTGGGGGACCAATAGGTGGAAGCATGGGTGGCCTGCGCTGATAATAATGGGTGGGGGTAGGGTAGGGACGACTAGAGTTGGAACAACAGGCAGAACATGGAGATCCAGAGGAGTAGTGGGAACAGTGGAGGTAGAGAAGAAAGGGGTAAACTCAAAGAAAGTGACATCAGCATAAATAAGATATTGTTGAAGCTGAGGACAGAAACAACGATATCCTTTCTGGAGACGAGAGTAACCCAGAAAATACATTTAAGAGACTTGGCAGAAAGTTTGTCTTTACCTGGAGTAAAGTCATGGACAAAACAAGTGCAACCAAAGACACGGAGAGGAACAAGATAGATTGTCCTGATGAGGGTATAGAAGGGAGTACAAAGTCTGGTTGTTAAAGACGGACGAGGGCATGTGGTTGATGAGATAACAGGCAGTAAAAAGCGCATCACCCCAAAAGCAAATAGAGAGATTATAGTGAAGGAGGAGGGTGCGAGTTGTTTCAACTAGGTGACTTTTGTTTATTCAGCCACACTATTCTGTTGTGGTGTGTGAGCACATGTCGTCTAATGAATAATTCCCTGTGAGGCAATAACTGACTGAAAGTGGAAAAATAAATATTCCCTAGCAATATCAGTGCGTAAGGTTTTAATAGGCGTCCCGAAATGAGTATTAATTTCATTAAAAAAGGCTTGAAAAACAGAGAAAACATCAAAGCGATTTTTAATTAAGAACACTCAAGTACAACGGGAAAAATCATCAATAAATGTCACAAAATAGTAAAAGCCTAAAGATGAACAGACTTGACTAGGACCCCAAATGTCAGAGTGAACTAAAGTAAAAGGTGACGCAACAGTTTTATTGACGTGTGGACTGTAAGAAGAGTGAACATGCTTTCCTAATTAACATGACTCACACCGGAAGGACGTAAGTGTAGAAAGGCTAGGTACTAAAAGACATAATTTGTTAAGCTGGGATGACCGAGACGTTGGTGGGCAAGATCAGGAGAGGTACTGGAGACGCAGGCAACCGATGGTCAAAGCTGGTAAAATCCCCCAGACTCGTGTCCTGCTCCAATCGTCTATCCAGTACGCCGATCTTGAATAAGAACAGAGTTATTAACAAACAAGACGGAGAAATTGAGAGAGTGAGTGAACTTGCAAATAGAAATTAAATTAAAGCGATAGCCAGGAACAAATAAAACAGAGTTCAAAGAAAGGTGAGGGAGTGGGTGAGTTTGACCAATGCCACAAACTTTAATATGAGAGTCATCTGCAAGAGTGATAGAAGGCAAGGAGTCGGAAAAAGACAACTGAGAGAAAAGATATTGGTTACCAGTCATATGATCAGAAGCACCAGAGTCAAGGATCCAAGGTCCAAGGGTGGAAGATTGAGAGACAAAGGCTATAGGATTACCAGATTGAGCCACGGTGGTAGCAGGCGAGGCAGATTGCTGGGTTGCTCGGAACTGGAGCAAATCATGATACTCAATGGTGGAAATAGTATCATTGGCAGGTGCGGTGACCTGTGCCACATTAGTCGTCTTCGATTGCTCTCAGACTTTGGTGCAACATTCATCTTTGACATGGCCATAGCGGTTGCAATAATTACAACGAGGGCAACTTTTGCCGCCACGGCCCCTGCCGTGGCCACCACTATTAGAAGAGTAGGAGACACGGGCGGAGGCATCCGCTGAAGAAGCAGAGGGATGTCCAAAAGAATGCGGGGTGGAGAGACGTAAGAGTTGTTCACTAATCATGTCGTATGTAGGAATAATAGTACAGGACAATATCTGGTTACAGACGGAATCAAGGTCATGCTGGAGTTCGGCAAGAGCAAGAACCATAAAAAACTGGTTACGTTGTCAGTAAAAGGTCTCTGTATCGGTAGTGAAAGGCATTAAATTGTTTTAATTAGCAATCAAACAATCTAGCTTACCAAGATAGTTTGCATATCCATATTCTCAAGCTGAGTGGAGAGCATAGCGGTCACCACACTGTAGAGACGGTGAACATCATTAGAGTAGATGCGTTTGGCCTTGGTCTAAACCTCGTAACAGGTGGGAAACGCCTGGTATTGAGGCTGAAAGGTGGGAGCTATAGAGAACCAAAGGATGTTATACAAAGAGGCATCAATTTGTTGCCATTGAGCGCGACCCTTGGCCGGAATCTCCAAGGCATGGGTAGTCAAATGGTCGGCACGTCCTTGCCCTTGGAACCAAAGGAAGACAACGGCTGCCCAGGTACTGTAATTGTCGGAACCACTCAACTTCTCGCAAGAAATCAGAGGAACATTAGTAAAAGTGATCGTAGAGCCTGTATCGCTAAGGGAACCAGAAGAGGCTATGAGGAAGAGACCCAAACAGGGCTGGACAGGGTCGCTGGAGGAAGAGAGGCAGGGGGGAGGGTTGCCGGAGGATTGGCTCGTCGGAGAGAGCCTCACGCGCCGAAAAGGGGCATCGTGTGGCGGACGCGTGCGGCGGCCGGAGGTGGCGCGACTTGGGGAGCTGGGTCGTCGGAGGGGGGCGATCCTACCCCTAGAGGTCACCGACAGAAAAGGCAGCCCGATGGGAGGAAAACTGCTTTCGCAGCTCGCGCAGTACTGTTCATGCGCGAGCCAAGAAACCCTAAAAAAATCAAACCTAAACTACTGATACCATGTAGAAATGTTACAGAAACGATGTGTAATGTTCTACACATCAGTTGCTTTATTTATAATCAAAGGGGTAATTACCAAAGAGGTTACAAAGTAATTAAATCCCTAAAAATTAGCTAGAGAGATATATACCATATTTCCTAGTTTCCCTATTTATATTAAATCATATCATATCATTAACAGAACCCATGATCAACAAGTTACCAAGACACAACTTCATGCTAACATTTTCAGTGATTAAAAATCTTCTAAACATTTCTCTAGCCTACCTAAGTCAGCTGAAAAAAATTCCATCATGATTCTCAACCCAGCAATAAATGTTTTCCATCACAACATCTCAACCTTCAAGGACTTTTATCCCCTCTAAAGTACAGTGACTTGATGCACCAGTTTGTGTCATAATCTCAAACTTTGAACTAAAATTAAAAGGCTTAGGCTTGCACCTCAGCTAAACCATAAAATTAGTATGATATAGATAATAGAGATTTCAAATTTTACAGTCAAGAAACTAAAATAAAATGTGTTCAAATATCATAACTCCTTCTGTTATTCAACAAACTCAGATACACCAACAAAAAATTCAGTGATACCAGCTTTGTCAGTACAATATGATTGTCAACTATGTATAGATAACGTATGTCAGATTTATTGATATAGAGAATCCATTACTTTCTCGTAATGAACTTGTATGTTCAATTGTAGAAAATTAAAAATTATCAGCATAGTTAACTGAAGAAAAGAAACAACATTGCAAACGGATTTACATATATTATTGATGAGCTTAATACAATTATATCCATGACACGCTGCTTATTTCAGGTTCTCTGCAATAAGTTAGACACTTTTTGGAATGACTCTGTACAGCTTCCTAGACTTATCTCACTATAAGGTTCTTTGGTATCTTCTCGCTCAATACTGCTCTCCCAAAAGAGAACACAGCAGCACAAGTTACAAAATTGAAGCTAACAATATAGCAAAATATTTTCCAATGCCATGAAATATACATCAATAATAAATAATTAAAAAGAATCTGCAAACTCTACTCACAGTTAGGAAATATGACCATATCAACATGTCCTGGAATATCAAGGAGCAACTGCCTTAAAGAATATTCCTGAGCACCTGCTGGGTGTATTAATTCATCTGTATCAAGATGAAGAATCAAGTCCATGCCAGAATCCTAATGCTTCATTTCAACAAGCATAACATTGTTTTGATGAACAAATTACAGATCAAACCAAACCATAATTTTAAAAAAATGGAGAAAAATAAGGATTTGTGCAACAAAACAGTTAGCCATACCCTTGCCATAACAATAGCCATCTCCATGTTAAGAGATTGCTTCACAAAAAGTTCATAATTGAACAGTTTATAAAAGAAACCTGCCAGCCATTTCTCGTTCCAAATACGGCAGATGCAACCCACAAAATAAATAATTAGTATAACAAACCATCTCTTAAAAATTAGAATTTAGAATAGCAAGTATCCTGAAGACAACAGGGAATATAAATATTCTAAAGACCATTAACAGTATAACAAAGACAAGGAAAAGAAACAAAATTTTATAGTAATGAGCATGAACAAAAACAAACTTGAATAATTACAAGACTCATTATGGACATACTAAAGCGTAAAACTATTATGGTTAAAACATCCTCCATATATCTCTATTTGCAAATCGAGAAACTCAGAAGAACACTATTCTATTACAATTGTACAATGAAAAAATCAATTGAATGGATAAGACTTGGTAAGAAAATGCTGAAATTGATTAATCTCTTAGCCTGTTGTTCTTCCAGCTGTTTTGTTCTATATATAACCTTTACACCCTGGTTTAAACAACATAAACCAAATTAGAATGGTATTATTAGATAAAGGAGGAAGGAAAAACATATAAAAAGAATCAAATCCTAATTGCTGAGAAGGATAGAATACTATATTTGTCTACTTACAGGAATCGATTCTAGGACATTTGATACTTCAGGAGAAGCTGCCTTCCCCTCCACAAAAAGGAAAAAAATTGTCATACCAATTACTTTATGGTAAAACATCCAAGGTAGAATCTGCTCAAGCCCTTCTGATGTACTAGTCGTGACACAGATATGCACATCAAGAAAAAAAAAACATGCATTAAATCGATGGCAACACATATACTTCCATTACATCTGCAGAGATGAAGTGAATTGATATATAGAGAATGAGAAAAATGCTTACAGTCGATAAAAATAACTAAAGGATTACAACACTAACAATCAATCATATTTTTAAACAAATCTTCATTTTTCAGTTAAAAAATTGTAATGAACGAAAAAATCTCTACATCATCCCAATTCACAAACAATCCACCCAGCGCAGATCACAGAAATGCAATCTAACCCATCAGCTAGCAATCTAGGACTAGCATTAACTTAAATCAACTTTCCTACAAGATTTGTAATAATATAATGTACTATAGCTAACAAAACTGCTTGAAAAATAAGAGCATTAACACAAACATGTCTTCAGAAACAACGTTCATCTTACCAACAAAAATTCCCAAATCAACCCCATTTAAAAAAGCCCCATCAAAACACACAGATCACACAACCCAATTCTATTTACAGAACTACTTATATCAGCATTGCATAATTCATATCACAGTAATACTCTTAATAATTAACTGTCAGGTATTGGTGAGAGTTGAGAGATTAGAGATGAGAGAGAGTTTAGAGAGAGAAACAGTAGGGTGGGTAGAAT
>PYAF01000709.1:27442-48239 GCA_007407185.1 Glycine tomentella | reverse complement strand
GAAACCATCTCCTAGAACGGGAGGAAACCATCTCCCAGTGTGAGGCCGGAACTCACACCTGTGTCATCCCATTGGGTGCTACCCTTGGCATGGATGCACATATATGGTACCTCCGAGAATAGCAGGAAACCATCTGAACTATTCCCTTGGCCTAGGGGATCATCATCACCCCGGGATCATCATCACCCAAGAGCCAGCCGTACTAGGAGGAAACCATCTCCTAGGGAGGTCCATATCTATCTATTTGCCAATAGATCTATCTCAGATCACAATCACAGCACAATCATAACACATTCATATAACAGCATATAACCAGCTCAGAGGCATACAGATATCAATACAAGAGTGCAAATACCAATGCATGCATTATGAAATGACCACCACTCCCCCGGAGTGTGGTGTGGCACACAAGATGGGAATCATCCCCAGGGACACTGAACTTACCTGGAACAATATCACTCTGTGGTCTAGTCCCTGCTCTGTGGCTCCCACCACCAATAATCTCAGAATCAACGCCTATACAAGGCATATACAGTTTCATATCAATATCCAGACCACAGGCATCAATCACAGATTAAACATAGCATAATTCCCCTATCCTAGGGTTCAAAACAAGTCTAGCCTATCATTAGGCTTCTCTCAGACCACACAAGGTCCATCTGGGCTGAGTACCAACACATGAATCAATGTAGATTCAATGCCCCACAAACATGACATAACCTCTCATCAGCCACAGATATAGAATATCACTGGAATGGTTCAACTTCACTCAAGGTGCCATTCCATTAGCCACACAGGCTCAATGCAACATATACAAGGCTCTGGCATAGTCATTGACCAATACAAGTGACCATACACAGGTCACATAGGTAACTACAGAGCCAAAAACCAAAATCATCAGAATCAAAAACTGAAAGCTATTCCTTCATCTATTCTAAGTTCTGAACAAATTCCTTTACAGGGCTCTAAGCTAATTCTAGCCTCAGCTCATATGGGTCACTATTCCTAGGAACCCCTAAAATTAAAATTAAACGGAGAAACTTGAGTCTCTTACCTCAGTGGCGACTCAGAAGATCTCAGGACAGTTTCCCCAAGCTCTACTGTCCTTTCCAAGCCTTGAGTCTCGTCCACTCTCAAGTTCTCTGAAGTTTCTCTCTTGAGAAATCAATTCTCACTCACTAGGGGTTTTCAAGAGCAAAGAATAAAGGATTATGGCTTTCCAATTGATTCTCACAAGATTAAAAGTCTATGGAAGGTGTTTAGGCCAAGAAACAAGGTCCTAGGAAGCTTGGGCACTCCAACAATGGAGGTTTATGGCTGAGGGAGGAAGAAAATTGTTTTCTCCCTCAGCTTTTCGCATTTCTGCCCTTTATACTCGACCTCTGGCGCCATCAGCGCCAGCTCCGGCGCTATCCGCGCCAGTATGTCGGTTAGTCTGGCGCTCTTAGCGCCACTCCCGCTCTCTTAGCGCCGGTTTTCAGAGACTCTGGTGCCCTCAGCGCCACATCTGGCGCTCCTGGCGCCCTTGGCGTGGACCTCCAGAGATCCTGGCGCTTCCAGCACCGACCTGGCGCCCTTGGCGCCACATTCCAGAACTCATGGCGCCATTAGCGTGGATCTGGCGCTCCAGGCGCCACTTTCCAGTGGGTCTGGCGCCATCAGCGCCAGCCCTAACACCATCAGCGCCGCACCCTTAACAGGGTTTTCTGATCCAAATCCCCGCGCGCCAAGAATGAGGGTCCTTACACTGCAATTAATAAAGCGGGAGGTTTACTTTGTATCTGGAATGAGGAGTCTTTTAAAGTTGAAAAAAGGTTGAAAGGCAGTGGATTCATTTACTTGGAAGGCTCCTGGGTACCTGACAATAAGAAGGTTACAATAGTTAATATCTATTCACCTTGTGATGCTATGCTGAAAAAAGTCTTTTGGGAAGAGATTAAATAGCTGAGGAGGGCAAATATGGGAGGCTTATGGTGCATCATTGGCGACTTTAATAACATTAGAAGAGCTTCAGAAAGATTGGGAGTGGGTCAGAGTAACCAGGAAGGTGGAAACATAAAGGAATTCAATGAGTGGATTAAGGAGTTAGAAGTGGAGGAAGCTCCTAGGATTGGAAGAAAATTCACATGGCATAGACCTAATGGATCAACAAAAAGCAGTTTGGACAGGGCCTTGGTATCTGCTGACTGGCTAACTTTATGGCAGGGTTGCTCACAGATAGCTTTGGATCGCAATTACTCATATCACAGCCCAATTATGCTTACTTGCTCTCATGTTGATTGGGGTCCCATACCGTTTCGTTTTCTTGACTGTTGGTTACAGGATAAATCCCTTAGAAAGGTTGTTGCTGACACATGGAACTCTTTTGCGGGACCTGGATGGGGCGGCTTCATATTCAAAGAGAAGTTAAAACTTCTTAAACATAAGTTGAAGGTTTGGAATAAATATCAGTTCGACGATATTCAGCAGAAAATTAGAAACGTGCAACTAGAATTGAACAAGCTTGAGCTAGAAACTGAAGACAGACAAATGTCAGTGGAGGAAACAAAAAGGAGGAAACAATTACAGGAAGACTTGTGGGCTGCTACAAATGCTAATGCTTCGTTGCTAGGACAAAAGGCAAGGTCGAGATGGATTAGGGAGGGGGATTGTAATTCCCGCTTCTTTCACTTGTCTATTAATTGGAAGCATCGAAAAATATGCTGCAAGGAGTGATGGTTGATGGGTGCTGCACTACTACGAAAGTAGTCTTTTAAGATGCACCTTCTAAGACGGTTCTTTGAAAACTGTCTTAGAATGTTAGGCGGTGATAATTTTATAAATAATAAGAGATGTACAACGGTTTCGTAACAACCGTCTTCGATAGTGAGTGTTCAAAGGCGACTTAAAAATCAAGTATACTAAGACAGTTTTGTCATAACTGTCTTAAAAACTGATAATATTCAAAAGCGGTTTTGTCATAACCGTCTTAAATCAAGTATTTTCGGTTTTAAAAAAATGCCAAAACTGTTTTGAAATTTTAAATTTTTACACCATTTACGTTTTCTGCTCTCATTAATTCTCTTTTCTTATCATCCCTCCCTCTCGATAAAGCCCGACGCCTCCCTTTCTCATCACGGCCATTTTTCAGATCCTGACCAGTTCGACGAGGACGATGGGGATGATGAGGACGAGTTCAGTGACTTTGTAGGCTTCGACCACTCGTTGGAGGATGCGTTCAAGGAGCACGAGGTGGACACGGACATCGTTGAAAAAAACCACTTGGTGGATGGTGGAGTTCTACGCGCCCTGGTGCGGCCACTGCCATGCCCTCGTGCCAGTGTACGCCGCCGCCAAGCTCAACCCAGATGGCGTCGTTTTCGCCAAGGTCGACGGCACCATCGAAAACAAATTGGCTAATGATTACGATGTTCAGGGTTTCTTTCCGTCTTCTTCTTCGTCGATGGGGTCCACAAGCCCTTCACTAGCCGAACCAAGTAAAACTCGCTGCTTGTTTTGGATCTTCGAATTTCGCCTGTTTATTGTTTGTTTGTTGACTACAATATTTGGTTAAGTTTGTGACTTTGTCGAAATGCAGAATATCCCACTCCCACACAATCACTGAATCCCAAACGACACCAATGAATTTATTAAAAAATATTTTTAATTCATATCATTTCCCCCAAAATCCTTATAATATCTTCCCACAGTCATTCTCACATGCAAGTCCAACCTATGAAGCAATTGTTTATGTTCCCAAACTTATCCGATACAATCAATCAAATGCTATAGACGAAACCATAGATTCATAATTGCATGTTCTCTTTTGTTGTCTCCAGCTCATAGAATATTACATTAATTCTGTTTCATTCAGAATTTTAGATTCACCTTTCCTTCTCTTTTTTTTTTCCTCTTAAAGCTTTTTGTAGAAAGTTGTGATTTTTCCTTGAAAGATGGCATCTTTGAGCATGTCCCAGATCAGAATTGGGACTTGTGCATCTAGGTTTGGCTTGAATTGTGCTGGGAAGGTTAAGGTTGGTCCCAGCAGAGTTGGGTTTAAGGTGTTTGCTTCAGAGACTCAAGCTACAGAGCCTGATCTAAGTGTCACTTTTAATGGGTTGCACATGCCTAACCCTTTGTTATTGGGTCAGGTCCACCAGGGACCAATTACACTGTCATGAAGAGAGCATTTGATGAAGGTTGGGGTGCTGTGATTGCAAAAACTGTAAGCTTTTTTTTTTTTTTTTTTACTTTCATTTACTCCCTCACCTTTTCCTGCATTAGCTTAAGTTGTCTCTTTAAAGTGTTTGGTTTGTTGGTAGGAATGAGTTAGTGTTATAGTAAATACAGATACCTGAAACTGTGTTGTGAATTGGGAATTAAGGCTGAAAACTGGAGAGTTTGGAGTTCTGTGGTCTAAGAAGCCAATCTTTTGAACTGTTTTGACTTTTGATCTGTTCTTGTGGACTATGCCATCGTTTTAAGCTATTTAGTTATGAGTTTCTGTTGGTTTTCCTTGTCCTGTTATCGAGTTATTATAGGCCACAGATCTTCAATTCTTCATGGTTTAGAGTAGTTGACACTTGGATGCTCCTGGTATATCATCAATTTTGCCTCTTAAATCTTGAATTGTTGTTGATCATGTTTGCAAAATGCAGATTCTACCTGGTTCCAAAACGAATCCTTGGATCATATTTAGGTGTAGTTGATACTTTTGCTTTCAATTGAAATCAAGCCGATGTATAAACAGATTCTCAATGAAGGCAATGCCTTGTTTTTGTAACAAAACAACATTGTACCCCTGTGTAGTAGGAATATACTTAATATTCCCTTTTGACCCTATTTTGTTAATGAATGTTCTTGCATTCCATACTACTGATTGTTTGTATTTTGAAAGATTATGTGGGATTTGATCTTATTCTCTCGCTAGGTATCACTTGATGCAGCAAAAGTTATAAATGTAACTCTTCGATATGCCCGGCTAAGGGTAGGTGCAGATGGATCTGCAAGAGAAATTATTAGGTGGGAGAACGTGGAACTTATCAGTGATAGGCCACTTGAAATTATGTTGAAAGAATTCAAGCAATTAAAAGAAGAGTTTCCGGACAGAATTCTCATTGCTTCAATCATGGAAGAGTACAATAAGGTTGCTTGGGAGGAGCTTATCGATAGAGTCGAGCAAACTAGAGTTGTAAGATGTGTTTCTTGGCGGAGTTTGTGACATTTAACATTTTCCTGACTTGAATTTTTTGATGGCTGACCTTTGGTATTCTCTTAGGATGCATTTGAAATAAATTTCTCATGTCCTCAGGGTATGCCAGAACGCAAAATGGGTGCTGCTGTTGGGCAAGATTGTGCTCTTCTGGAAGAGGTTTGTGGATGGATAAACGCTAAAGCCACAATTCCTGTTTGGGCTAATATGACTCCCAACATAACTGATATTTCACAGGTTGGCTTTGTACGTTGTCCTTTTATAATTCCTTTCATTCACTTTTTTTCTTTTTTCTCTAACAAAAGGCTTAATCTTTTCAATTGCTATGTTCTAATGGTGAACCTTTAATTTTGAATATATGTTGTTGATATATTTGGATTTACAGGGGCCACACCAAAGTTGGTTTTACAGCTCATGAATGTAAAGGGGCTTACTATATCTCATGTCAAAAGCCACCTTCAGGTACTCTTTTCTCCATAGCCACGAAAAAAATCATGGGTGAAGAAAGGTGTTATCAGTTGTTTTCTCTCTCTTTATTTAATTTCTTTATTTTTAAAAATATATAATTAAAGAATTTCTTCATAAAGAATGCAAGTGCTTCATAATTCATTGTTAGTCTTAACTCTTAAAGTTTCAAAATTCTGGTCTATTGATGACAGATGTACAGGAGCATGAGACACGAGCAGACGAGTCAAGGTATATAAATAATTGTACTGTGCATCAGTTATTTATGTGCAAGTTCTCTTGCCACAGATGTATGATGCATCATCTATATGGAAGAAATAGCTAGGTGTAAAGAATATTAGACATTTTGTTTCGTACAATTAAGGAAATTAGATCTTTAAAACACTGAAAAGAAGATATATCCATATTATACTAAGAAATTAAAGGAACCCAGCCAGGGAAAGTGGATGTTAGCTTGAGGGGTTGATTCCCTTTTCCGTCACCAAGAAAATGAAAGTAAAGTCAAATATTCTTCAGGATTTTATTCCTAGAAAAATAACTTTCAGTGTGTTGGTACTGTTACACTTGTTTTTTTCATGAGGTCACTCACTGAGATTATATACTACTAGTACCTTAATGAACATGGTAGAACGTTTTCTTAACCTCATTAAATATATATATATATATGATCAATTATAGTATTTTGATTAATTAATTTCTATTTACAAGGTGCAAAGAAGAATGATATGGATCCGGATTTCCCAGCTTCCACACTCGCAACTCTTGGCCCAAGGCAACATAATCCTCACAAAAGAAGCTGCACGGAAGAGCTAGTTCCCACCCAAACTCAATGGTATTTCTATTTTCTTTTACTTTTTATTATCGTACATCTCTTTTGACAGTGCGTATATTTTTTTTTAAAGACTTTATAATTTGTGTTATAGTAGTAGCTAGTTTGGAATTCTTTTTTAAATTGCAAAAAATGTAGGACATTTTACGTACATCAGGCCTTAGGCTCCTCCGTATCCGTATAAGTATAATGTATATATGCATTTCTGGATTTCTTTTAGATTAACATATTAGCATATCTTTCAACAATAAAAAAAAATTTGCTTTTTTAGAATGACAGTTAAGAAAAATGTTTAAAATGGCCTAAAAACGTTCATTTCGATTAGTCACAGTTTGGTAAATATTTATATTTGAGCATTGTATATAAAATTACGCCATCATTCGCCATCAATAATATTTTAAATCAAGACAATATTTTTGGGTAAGAGATTAAGTTTAATTAAATGATTCTCTTACTTTTTGTGTTTTAATATAGGTAACATCACATTCTGTCTGATTATTACAGGTTGATCTGATTTGTTCAACCAAGGGGACTAAAGCTTGGGTTCATAAACTAAAGTATGCATCTCTTTCTATCCTAATTATTTATCCTTCAAGATTGTTGAAATTGAAAGCAAACGTCAAAGTTTTTTAATGTGTTATCCATCTTTTTTAATTATTATTCTATTATAGGTGGGAAGGGCTTAAAAATTTCTAGGTGAAGATAGAACACCTCTTTACTGCGGAAATGACAAATCTACAACCAAAGGCTTTGTTAAGTCATATAAAAACCTATACTTCTATTGGATCCTCAAAGCTGGCCATTTTGTAAGTACACATCAATCATCTTCCCTACAGCTATGCATACGTTTTCAATGCAACAATATTACTAGTATCAAACAAAGTTACTTGTCTTATGCTCATCCTCATCTTCTACATAAAGATGAATCCAAGTCTAGTAATATTATAATTTATAAAGGTTCACTTTGATATTCACTAAAAAAAAGAATATCATATCATTTTTCTTTTAAAAATAAGAGACCTTATAGTAAGAGTTATTTACTGAGTGATAAAGTTATATACCATTTATTGACTAATAATTTTTTTATTAATTTACGATGAGTTTTATTACTTTTGTAACTTAAAAAAGTAATTCTTATTTTTTGTAAGAAAATCAAAATGGATTTTATATTTATTTATTTTAGCCACAGATATATTCATATAATCATAAATGAGTAAAGCTTACTAGTCAATGTCATGTTTTTTTTGTACGTAAAGTTGGAAATGTGAAAGAGCTCTAATTTACTTGAAGGGATGAAAAAAAGCTCTAATTTTATTGATTTTTATTTTTAAAAAAAAAACGCATTATAAGACGGTTGTTTAAAAAACCGTCTTAGAATTCTCTATTTTTTATTTTTATTTTTTTTATATTCTAAGACGGTTGTCTGGAAAACCGTCTTAGAATGTATAAATTCAAAGACGGATATGTTGTAATAATCGTCTTAGAATGCCTTCTAGGACGGTTATACAACATAACCGTCTTTGAAGGTGATCCCAAAAATTAAAAAATAAAAAACAAATTCTAAGACGGTTGTGCTGTATAACCGTCTTAGAAAGTAGACATTATAAGTCTTAGAAGATGCTCTAAAAAAAAAAAAACAGATTCTAAGACGATTCAAGAACTGTCTTCGTAGGTCCAACCTTCAACGTCGCTCGCTTCAAAGACGGTTCGAGAACCGTCTTTGTTGAGGTCTTAGAACCGTCTTTAAAACCTACTTTTGTAGTAGTGCTGGTTGGAGGAGCCTGATAGGGTTAAGGAGGAGGTTAAAAAAAATTCCATGCATAGGTATCAAGAACTTGACTCAGACAGACCCAAATTAGATGGAGTTCACTTTAGATCCCTGGAACAGCAGCATAATATTTCCCTGTCGGCCCCTTTTGAGCTGTCTGAAATTAAAGAAATAGTATGGAGTTGCGGTAGTGATAAGAGTTCGGGACAAGATGGTTTCAATTTTAAATTCATAAAGAAATTTTGGGACATATTAAAGACTGACTTGCTTCGTGTGGACGAATTTTATGTCAACGAGATTTTCCCAAAGGGGGCAAATGCTTCTTTCTTAGCTTTGATTCCTAAGATTCCTGATCCTCAAAGCTTACACGAATACCGTCCTATTTCTTTAATAGGCTGCATTTACAAGATAGTAGCCAAAGTGCTTGCTAACAGGCTCAAGAGGGTGCTGTCTGCCATCATCGATGAACGACAATCTGGATTTATCGAAGGACGACAGTTACTGCATAGTGTTGTAATTGCAAATGAGGCTGTTGAGGAGGCAAAGAGGAGTAATAAAAGCTATCTAATCTTTAAGGCTGACTTTGAAAAAGTCTATGATTCGGTTTGTTGGGATTTCCTTATGTACATGATGAAGAGGATGGGTTTTTGCTCTAAATGGATGTCATGGATTAAAGGTTGCTTAACTTCAGCTTCTATTTCTATCCTGGTAAATGGAAGTCCGACCTCAGAATTTCAGCCTCAGAGAGGATTAAGACAAGGGGACCCACTCGCCCCTTTCCTGTTTAACATTGCAGCGGAAAGCCTCACGGGGATGTTGAGAGAAGCTCAAGCGAAGAATTTGTACGAGGGGTTTAAGGTGGGTAGGAATCATGTTGATATCAACATTCTTCAATATGCCGATGACACTATTTTCTTTGGGGCAGCAACCAAAGAAAATGTGTTAGCCTTAAACGTGTTGGTGAAGAGCTTTGAGCTAGTGTCGGGTCTGAAGCTAAACTGCAATAAATGCAGTGTTGGTGCTTTTGGGATGAATGATCAATGGGTCTCTGCCGCTGTCAGTTTCCTAAACTGCGGGGTGATGTCTGTACCTTTTATCTATTTGGGTATTCCTATTGGGGCGAATCCGAGACGTTGCTCGACATGGGAGTCTATTCTTAAAAAGTGTGAGAAAATTGTCCTTATGGAAACAAAAATACCTATCCTTTGGGGGTAGGGTAACTCTGATTAAAGTTGTTCTTAACTCAATCCCTATATTCTTTTTTTCTTTTTTCAGGGTGCCGAAGCAAGTTATTGTTAGATTGGAGAGGCTGCAGAGGAGGTTTTTGTGGAGGGGCAGTCCTGAACAGAAGAAAATCCCGTTGGTGAGATGGGAATCTGTGTGTCTACCTAAGGAAAAAGGAGGGTTGGGCATTAAGAAATTAGACAACTTCATTGACTTTGTTGGGAAGATGGAGATGGGACCTATTCCATCAACCGGAGGCCCTGTGGGTACAGATCTTGGAGTCAAAATATGGGGATTGGAGGAGCCTTGGCATGACAAGGAGGTTGTCGACAAAGTCTTTGTGGTGGCGAGACCTAAGCCTGTCTTTTGTATCTTTAGAGACAGACAGTTGGTTCTCCAGAGGTGTTAGGTGGAAGGTTGGTTGTGGAGCCAAAGTACTGTTTTGGGAAGATAGATGGATGGAGGACAACTTATCTTTGAAGGATAAATATCCTAGGCTATACCAGATCTCGTTACAACGACATTCCATAAAGGTTATGGGTACATCGAATCAGGAGTGGTGGGAGTGGCAATTTCAATGGAGAAGATCATTCATGGAAGATGAGCTAGAAAAGGTGATAAAATTTCTGGAGGAAGTATAGGAGCTGCCAACTTTTGAGCAATATCCAGACTCAGGGTTTGGGTGGGAGAGTCTAGTGGAACTTACTCAGTGAAGAGTGCTTACAGCTTGCTTAATCGGGAGGAGGACAGTCAAGAGCGGGATGAGGTGTTCAAGATTCTATGGAAGTTAAAAATTCCTTGCAAAGTTTCATGCTTCGCTTGGAGACTAATGAAGGACAGACTGCCTACAAAACAAAATCTTTAAAGAAGAAACATGGAGATTTCTGATATCACAAGTCCTTTTTGCTGCAACCTTGTGGAAGACACTTCACATCTTTTCTTTAGCTGCCCTAAAATTCTACCTTTGTGGTAGGAGTCAAGGGCATGGGTAAACATTGTCGGGGTCTATTCGTTTACACCAAAAGAATATTTCAGACAGTCCTCTTTCTGTCACTTACGTGGGAACAACCTACTTAGGTGGCTAACTTGGTGGACTGCTTTGACTTGGCGTATTTGGTACCATAGAAACCATATTCTTTTTCACAATGAATCCTTTAATGGTCTGAAATTGCTGGAAGATTCTATATTTTTTTGTTGGTCTTGGCTTAGGAACCTAGAGCCAGGTTTTGATATCCCTTTTCATCAGTGGTCTAGCAACTTGAGGACTTGTTTTGTATCTAGGGGGAGGGTTTAGTCTGGTTTGTTTTTGCCCGTTATCTGGCAAACCTACGATGGCTTTCTGTGTAAAGCCCTTCTAGTTCTGTTTTGATTTCTTTTGTATGTTTTTATAGCAGCACATCTTGTATTGTTCTTTTCTCATATATATAATATATTAATTTTGCTGATAAAAAAAAACAGTAATACTCTTAATTATTGGGTTTACATATTGAACACTAACAATTGATATCCAGAATTCCATTTACACCCATGAAGCATGTAAGAGCTTAAGCTATGGTTTGATGTCAGTTGACTTTCTGGAGTGACTTTGTTTTGTTAAAAGATGCAATCTATGCAACCTAGAAATTTATGACCTTTACAATGAAATAGTCCAACGTTATAGGATATGCAACAATCTCCAGCAACATGTGTCTAATTCTTGGTAAGATAACTGTCTTCACCGCCACGAAATTGAATATATCAGATATAAAAGGGAAGATAATCCAGAACTAGATGAAAACAGTGGTTGATCCTCCCAAATGCTATTATTCTTTCAACATGTCGATTAAAAATGAGAACAATCAGCCCCCCTCGCAATTATTTTCAACTCGGTAACAGCTTAAAGCCTTTTGCTTTTAGTTTAGATTCTAGACCAAAGAACTTCAAGCTTGATAGCACCAAGTTTGTTGTCTTTTTCTTCATATGATCAATTAGTAATTCATCATACACAATTGTATTGGATTCTGTCAAGAAATTGCGCTCCCTCAAGTTTGAGAAAACCTTCCTGGCCTCTTCAATTATTCCATGCTTACACATGCCAGATATGACTGCAGAATATATGACATTGTCTAGAGTGCAACTTGTTCCACCATCTCATTTAATGCATCAACCACCTTCTCGGCATCATTTGATTTACATGCATGAATAATGGTAAGACTAAACTTAAACTCGATTGGTCCGTCACTAACATTGCCTAAGCAATCACAAACCAGCATCATGGCTTCGTCAATGTCTCCAATTTTGCAAAGCCCTTTAGAGAGGCTACTATAAGCTGCAATCGAAGGAATGCAAGACATCTCAATGATCTTATTGTGACATGCACATGCCTCGTTATTTTCACCAAGTTCAACAAGGCACAAAATCACAATACTATATGTAAACAAGTCAGGTTTCAAGCTTAAGCCTTTCTTCACCTCACCAATCTTGTGAAGAGAATCCATCAAAATATTATATATTTCAACACTAACATGACCTTTTTCTTTTTCTTTCAATTGAACAAATGTCTCTATGCAATTACCTATCTTTTCCCCACCAAACAGAGAAGAATTTGGAGAGATCAGCAATGACAGGAAAACCCAACTTCTGCATCTGCTCAAGCAACTTGCAAAATTCTCCTATTCTATTCGCTTAAGCGTATGCCATGAACAAGGGTTTCACCGTTAAGAAGTCAAGCTCAAGCCCCTCCCAAATAGTCAATTGGAAAAGCTTGTTAGCCTTCTGAACCCTATTCAAATTGCGCAAACCTTCAATAAGGCAATTATAAATCCCCAAATAAGCTCTATACCCCGAGCTCACCAAATCCTTCAACAAATCAAAACGCAATCCAACCTTACCCTCAACCCCAAGCGCCTCAACCAGCGCTCCATATATCACCCTATCAACCAAACAACCCTTACTCTTCATCTCCTTGAACAACTCATACCCCTCGTGAACCCTTCCTCCTTTGGCCAGCCCCACAATCATGGTAGCATAAGCCTTCACATCCAGCTCCACTCGATCCCTCTTCATCTCCTCCCAAACCCTCCAAATTGCGTCCAAATTCCCCAACAAAACCAGAATCTTCACCAACGCTATGTAAGCAAACATGTCCGGCTTGCACAACCATTCCCTCATCCTCCCCAAAACCTCCAGCATCTCATCAATCCTCCCACCCTTACACGACCCCTTCACCAAAACCATAAAGGTCACACTCTCCTCAACCAGTCCATCCTCCCTAAAATCATCCTAAACCGACAATGCCAAGTCCAAATGACCTGTCCTAACCAACGCATCCATGACCCTATTGTACAAAAAAAAAAAAACCTTGGCTGCACCCCAAACTTGTTCCTCATCTTCTCATACATGTGGTAAACTGTTAGGATCCAATTGCAAGGTAAGGGACTTGGAGTCCCACATTGGAAGTATGAGATTCTAGTGTGGGGTTTATAAAGCTTTGGGCTCTCCAACTACAATAGCTTGCTTTTGTGATGTGGTTCTCTCAAGGTTCTTATCATCTTGTATCAGAGCCTTTCACCATGACTCCCAGTTGCAAACGAGCGGCACGGATGGTGATGCCAACATTACAGTGCTCGCCTGGGACTAATCAAAGGGCTAGGGCCCAGCCAGCCCTCAGCTAACCCGCATGGGCGCCAAAGTTGCATGAGCTCTAGGAGCAGGTTTGTCGCCCGGAACTGGTGGTGGCAGTTGAGACAATACATGTGGGCATTGTAGGAAGCGAAATTGTGATGGTAGCCTTTCTGGTTTCCTGTCCAGTGGAAGAACTTGGAGGCAAGAGTGTGATTTCTTTGGACCTTGAGAACGACCAAACTGAGGGTTACCCTGCAGAGCTTGTTGAGTTTGGCAACGACGTTGGGGCATCATCTATTGTCGTTTCTGCGGATGGCGACGACGATGAAGTGTGCGATCAGGGAGAGGTGGAGGAGGGGTTTGGGTGGTTGGAGAGGAAGTGTGGGTCCCAGTTTTTGATGTTGAAGGGGTTGGGGTTTGGATTGGGAAGGGTTAGAGTTAGAGTTAGTGATGAGGACCAAGAAAGTCCAACAGGCCGAAAGCCCAGCAGTCCACTACAAGGATGGGGAGCTCCATGACAAGGACAAGATCAAATGAAGCACAAGAAGTATTGGATCATGAAGTGAACTACTTCATTTTTCAAGCATTGGGTCAAGATATCAACCTTGCCTTGAGCCCAAAGACCAACAAGGTAGAAGAGTTCAAATTGCTTCAATTGATTCAAATGACTGAAGAGCCCAAAGATCAATGAGTGAAGAGCCTAGATTGTTCAAATGTTTTGAACATAACTTGAGTTCTAAATTTCCGTTTTAGGTGTTCTTTGATGCGTTTGAAAGCTTCGAAGATTTCTTACAAGTCGTATTTCTAGTCTCAAGTCATAATTCTGCATCTATGTTGATGAAAATTGGATAGGAAGTTCAGCACGAAAATTACTTTTTGCTTAATTTTTTTTTAGTGTAATTTTGAATTAGAAATATGTGACTGAAGTTCCACATTGGAAAGAAAGACGAGGAGACACCACTTGTTGGCTATAAATAGTCATTCATTTGTCTTATGTAGACACGTTTGAATTGAACAAAAACTTTGCACTCTAAAGAGTTGTGTGAGAGGAAGTTCCTTTTGGGTTCTTGATTGGACTAAACATTGGTTCTTATCAAAGGTTTTTTTTTATAACTTTTGTAGTGAATCCCCACGGGACTTATCATTCTCCATAGGTGTGTCCTCTTCTTTCATTTCTTGTCTTTTTCGCTTTTATTTTTTTAACATTTTGTTCTTGTTAAATTCATTATTTTTGTGATGCACTCTTTTTCATATTATTTTTTATCTTTGTTTCGCTTCATCAAACATTTGACGTGCACCTTGCCTAGGAGGCTAAGTTCTTATTAAGTTACATGTTTTGCTTGTTTTAACTGCTTCATTGTGCAATACATTCTTTTATGCTACATTATACATAAAGTTTGCACCTTTTCTTTTTAAGAACATTTTTCCTTTGTTATAACAAGAAGCTTTTTCAAGGACGATTCGTACAAAAAAAATGAACGCCATGTTGGTTCATATGAATTAGGGTTTAGGGTTTGACGATTGGAGAAGAGGCTGCCGCGGACGGTGGGGCGATTTAGGGAGGGCTTGCAGTGGCCATAGAAGAAGTAGAACTTGTTGTTGGGTTTGGTAGGAGGAGGAACATGTGGAGGCATTTAGTTTAGGATTTTAAAATTGTTTTGTTCTTTTTTATTGTTGTATCAGTTGGTGTTGGTTGTTACTACCGACTATGTTGGAGGAGGACTTCGCACTCCTCGGTTCAGTCATGGAAAATTAACAAAAAGAAGAGACCCGTTAAAGCTTAGCCAGGGATTTTTTAGTTAAATTTACTGAAATAATTTATAATTTATACAAGTTTTTTTAGTTAATAAATTATGTGCACTCAATATTTCTAATAAAGATTTATCATTATTTTTTGACGAAAACAACTTTATATCGATAACATTAAAAAATTTAAATATTTTTGTCTTCTTTTTACTATCTTTATTTTACAAATTTGATCTTTTTATTTTTTATTTAATTTGATTCATTTATTTCTTTAATTGTATAATTTTGATTTAATTTTATTAACATGTCATTTAGTATTTAATAAAATATTAATGTCACCTCCTATTATATCATCACATCATTATTTATATTAAATATTGAATGTTAAAATACTGAATAAACTAAAATTGTACGATTAAAATAATAAAAAATTAAAAATAAAATCTTAAGATTCGGAAATGTGCTGGTGTTGCTTTCTTTAATAAAATGTGATGGTATTGATTTTTTTAATAAAATTTTAACTAAAACATATTTTTCATCCTCATAAATATATTTTTAGTATATTTTTTTTAGACATCAAATTTATGTGTCTGATTTTTTTACATGATGCAATAAACTTCATATTTTATATTGATTATGTTATAAAAAAATATCATATTTATATTAGTTATACAAATAATTGATATAATTGATGTAAAAAGTTATATTATTATAGGTTCGCATTTATCTTAACTTATGTCGAGATAAAAAGTAATACATTCTAATTTTACAAAAGATATAAAATATATTAAAAATTTTGTAGAAACGAAATTTGAATATTTCGATAAGAAAAACATACTTGTATCTCTAAAAAGATTGGCCTTAAAAAAAATGTCTGCATTGCAATTTTATTTCTGCCACACATATTTTTATTCAGTAAGTTAGACAAACTTTCGCCGCATGCTGCAACGTCAAGACAATTTTTCTTTTCTTTCTAGTCTACATAATTTACCATGTGCCAATAATACGTGTTAGTACAGATAGAAACTGTGTGAATGGTACAATTTATTGCAATCTTATTGTACTCCCAACTTTATTTTATTATCCAAATAAGAGTGCATTATTAACTTCGAGGTCAATTGTTTATATTTACTCCTTCAGCGATATACTAGAACAATAAAATCTACCTATTACTTTGTTGTTTGTGCTATTGTTCTTCCAAGTATCTAAGGTTAATTGAGTGTTTAAGCAAATCGATATAATTTTTTGTTTGTCTCTTACTATATATTCTCACTGTGTTTCAAAACAAGGCTTCATTAATGAGATAAATATTTCAAGATTTAGTTCAAAAACATTAACATGAGTGTAAATAAAACACTAGATTTTTGTGTTGACCTAAATAATTTAGGTTAAAATACACTTTTGGTATCTCTTTAATTTATTAGTAGTTTTGGTCCTTTTTTTTTGTAACTTTTATCTCCTAATTTTTGAAATTTACAGCTTTGGTTCAATCTTTAATAGCAAATATTAATCCTTTCAAAAAAAAAAACTCTTTTGGGTTAATCATCAGAATACTAACACATCATTCTTGAAAATAGGATCACATCTTTTTTTTTTTTTTACACAACCGTGTGTCTTTCCCATTTTGTAAGTTGCAACACGTCTTCCAAGTTTAATGTCAATTCAAATTAATCACTGTTGCCTCGTTCAATAATTCTTTGGTTATTTATTTAATTAATTTGTAATTTTATTTTAAGAAAAGGGTTATTTCATAATATTCCAATTATGAAAATAAAAATGTTTGTCAATCAATTGACACATTTTATAGTCTAACTTTATTATTTTGTAAATTTTATCATCTAATTTTTCTCAGATTCTATTATCCAAATTTTCAATTTTTATATATTTTATCAATGTTGACGTGTCACTGAGAAAGTTTCATTTTTTTTTACAAAACGACCTTGTTTTTTTTTTTTTTTTACCAACATAATAGTAAAATACATAAAAATAAAAAATTTAAATGATAAAATTTGTAAAAAAAAAACTTGGGTGGTAAAATGCCTTAAATTTGAAAACTTGAATAGTAAAATTTGAAAAAAAAACTCAAAAAATAATAAATTCACAAAATGATAATAGTTGAATAGTAAAATATGTTATTAAACCAAAACTTAAAAACACCCTCGTAGCAATAATGCAACATAGCTACAATGATAAAAAAATGTTCGATAATAGCAATAATAGAAGTAGGATTTTCAATTTCGAGATAAGATTAAGTCATTAGGATGTAAATTATGACATACGATTGTAAAGTTATAATGCTACTAGTGTTATACTAATTTTTATTTTAAATTTAATATATTATATCATATGCAAGTATATTAGATGAAGTAATAATACATACCTGGTACCCGCACCTGTTCCCATCATCTTTTTATGGGCAAACCTAAACTTAGATCCATTTAGCAAGAATTTTTTGCATTTGTTTACTAAGTCAGAGTCTAATTAGTAATTATCATCCTTATAATCAACTATTTGCAAATCTCTTTTATTTTTACTACGTAACCCATTATCCGGAGGCAGATAAGAAAAAGAGATATTGTATATAATCTTACTCTTACATATACAAACCTTGCATATACAAATATAGAGAGAAAATTATTAACAAATATTAACTATATAATTCAAATTTACAATAGAGATTAAAACTAATTAGAACAATTTTTGGTCATCGTTATATTATAATTGTAGTTTATAGTGAAGTTTTTTTTTCCTCACATCTCACACACACTAGACATCTTTCTCTATCTGTGTGTCTTATCAAGGGTATACAATTAAACTTTTATAGAAGCTCTTACAAGAGAAGAAGAAAAATGAGAAAAAAACTTCTCATTTTTTAAGAAACTAACAAAAAAAAGTTTCTACAAGTTAGCTTTTAGCTTCATTTAAGCATAAACTAATTTTAGTTTATAGAAAATTTTCTTTTTGTCATTTTTCCTTCTTATTTTCTTCTCCTTCAAGTGCTTCTAGAAAATTTTATCTAAACAGACTCTAAATTACAGATGAATCAGTGTTAAGCCGTAATGCACTTGAAATGTCAATAATCCTCAAGGGTTCCATCAATTAATCTTGAAATTCCTTCTTGCTGTGTACAACTTCCTACTTATCTACTGCTTTCAAGAAGCTCAATACCAGATAAGCTAAAATAGAGTGAAACTTATGATATTCATATGTTAAAGTTTATAGCTAACATTCCACCCTAACAAATACAAGTTGAAGAAAAATCATAAACAATTTGTTCCTCTAGGACTTTTACCACTCTATATTTTTAAATGTATGGGTTACTATTTTTAGTTCATAATATTGGTTCAACAGAAACAAATCAAGCCATCAGTTATGAATTTCAATTCTAGAAAGTTTCTATACATACTAACATAGCTAAACGAATAGTGAACTATCTTTCAAACTGGGTTCATAGTGTTGTTAAAACGTCGTTCTAACTAGGTTAAAACGTGCGTTTTAACGTTTATCCCCCAAAAAAGTGTTAAAACGGCTGTTAAAACGCAAAATGAGTCGACTCGGTTGAAACAGCGAGTCAACTCGGTAAACTCGGTTGACTCGGCGAGTTTACCGAGTTGACTCAGTTTTTTTAAAAAAAAAAAAAAGAAAAAGGGGGGTTTTAAACGCTTAAAGTCTAGACAGTGTTGAGTTCTCCCTGCCCTGGTGCGGCGCGCTGCTCTTCTTCCTCTCGTGCGCCGTCATCTGATTCTCGTGCTCCGCCGTTTGCTGCTTGGTCTTCCTGGGTGCGCGGCGCTGCTTCGTCTGCTGCATGGTCTTCAATGGTGCACTGGTGCTGGACCGTCTGCTACTTGGTGGCACTGCATCTTCATCAATCATCATTAGCTAATATCTTAGTTGTTGAAGGGGCTGCATCTAGTTTATTGTTCATCACTCATCAGGTAATTGGTGGCGCTACTGTGAGTGAATAGCTGCTGTGAGTGAATACCAAAAGGAAGAAGCTGTGTGCTTATGTATTTGAGCCATACAAGTTGCTTTTTGCACCCCTGTTTTTTCTTTCTGCAGTTTTCGTATTTTTTGGGACTTATTTTAGTATGTAGTAAACTCTTCCGTTTTGTTTACGTTTCACATTTTTACGTTTTTACTCACCCTCACCGTTTCTGCGTTGACACTACGTTTTAACAACATTGGTTCATAGTTCATTTACACCACTCAAATAAAATAGTAGCATGTGGACGTTTTTATAGAAATCCTAACACATTCATAATGTAGGTTATTTAATATAAGAAAAAAACCCACATGTCATTGTTTAATTTGAGAATTTGATGGAAAAATATATGGAACAAAATAAGGTGTTTAGTTGCAGGAAGCCTTATTGAAACATTGCTCAACGATCTAGCCAAGGGTCACAGCACTTTCCAAATCACCTGAATTCTGGCCAACTTTGCTGAGGAATAAACTTGTGATAGGATCTACTTTCTGGAGTGGTGGTGTCAACTCTGATACTGAAAAATGTTATTCATTAACATCAAAATTCATGAGACCAACCCAATTTTGTCTGTAGAGGACTAAAAGAATACAGGCCCAGTGAAATAAATAAACTTTAAACCCCACGGGTAAAGAAATATGCCACATTTCATGATGTATTTATCTCTTAGGAAGAGGATCTTGAAGTATTGTAATCCTTTACTCTAAGACAAACCTATAAACCTCAAGGATAAAGCAAATGCCATATACTATTGAAAGAAAAACCAGCTTCCCCCCAAAATCCAGACAAACAGTTCCACTCTGGCATATCAATAATGACCAGTATAAACAAAAAAAGTTGGTATGTTCTAATGACTATCAAGGGACGAAATCCCTCTTTTTACTTTTCTCTTTACCCCAGTAATGACCTGTTTGACAACCATCCCTTTGGAATTGAGAGCCATTATAGCCTAATGTATGCCGATGAGAGCCTTCCCTCCAATGTTTGCCCTGATTCCACTGGTTACCCTTATTCTGGGCAGTCCAACCTTCTCCATAATTCCTTCTAGAAACACCAGCCTTTTCCTGTTGCTTCCATCCTGACACATTTGCTCCACTGTGTCGCCATCCTGTCTTCATTGGAGTTACATTCTGTTGACTAGATTTGCAATGCCAAGAAGAGTTGCATAAGTTAGCAAAATTATTTGACTGCTGCTGACACCAAGAACTGTCCCTAGCTTTACCCCATCCTTTATCTTGTGAGTTTCCAGAATTCCAATCCTTACATTGATTGTTATGGCCTTTTCCTTCATTCCAACCCCATGACTTAACAGGACCACCTTCACAAGCATTGTCAGTTAATCCTCCATTTCCACAAGTAATGCTACACTCCCATGGATTGTCAGTATTATCCACATCTCCAGAGTTTCCCTGGTTCCATCCTTGTACTTCATTATTTTCTAAAGCTGTGTTAAGAGGTGTATCAGTACATTCCCAAGGATTTTCATCATTAAGAGAAGTTTTTGTTCTTTTGTTTTTCACGGCATTTTCTTGTTCCTCATCTGGCACAATAAAGAATGCTCCATCTATTTCCTTAATCAGATCCGGATCAATGTAAGGACTCCAATCTATTTGATTAATATAAGTATCTGGATCAGGCAGAGAAATTTCACAGGGAAGGTTGTTGATCTTTGCCCAGTAATGACTTTTGGCATTTTGAAAAGCTTCTTCAGAAGCTGAATCATTCCAATCAAACACATTACTGTGGCAATATACAAACATCTTTGAATCAACAATTTTCTGCCATGGTACCCAAGGTTGTTAAAATCGAGATTTTACCTAGGATCGGAAGGGGGGATGAAAGATCGTAAATCGAGGATCGTAAAATCGGATCGAGATCCTACTATGAACCTGTAGAAAGAAAAAAGTGGATACAGAGAGATTGTAAAGAGCAATTACCTAACTTAAAACTTAAAAGCCCATTTCAAAAATATAATATAAAACTGCTGAA